>CM047747.1:38833690-39040937 GCA_026225825.1 Pistacia integerrima
GGAGGTTAAAAGAATTAATTTAAAAAATAATAGAATAAAATAATAATAAAAATAATATTATATTATTATTTAAAAAAGAAGGATAATTTATTAATCTATATAACATACCGACTCATTTATCTTCTTAACCAAACATATTATTATAACATATCTATCAATTTATTCTAACAAATCAAACACATTTCTCTAAAGATTTGCTAGTAATCTATTTTTCTAATAAGATAATATTTCTCAATAATATAACATTACCTAAAACCAAACACATCCCTAAGTATTTGGGTTCATTGATAAGACACCGAAATTACTTCACATCTAGGATTACTTTAAAAAAGTTTATTTATTTCATACAGATTTATGGAAAATTCTTGAAAAATACCAACAATTGTTACTCTCTTCATAAAAGATATAAAATGCGTTATTAATAATTGATTTGTCAGTTGAATATTTAGAGTGAAAAAATAAGTAATTTTTTAAATAAAGAAACAATATAGAAAATGATTTTCAGAAAGGAGGCAAATTACTAACTTACCCCCAAAATGGTTCCAAAAATATTTGTGTCACAAGTTTGCAATTGTTACAGGACACCCCTCCTGTTTCTAAATACTAAATCCCCATTACAATTAAGACACTGTTTCAAGAAGACCTAAACCTTCTCTTCGCTTTAGCCTTTTTCTTTCTCCCGTTCTTCCTTTGCCATGGGCGGAATCGAACCCGATTGGAGCAGAATTTCTGAAGACATCCTCTTCTCCATCGTTAAAATTCTCCCAGCACGAATTGATGTCCTTCGTTTGCGCGCCGTTTGCAGCTTATTTCGCGCCACAATTCCTCCTCCTCCAATACAATACCCATTCCCACAGTCCATTCTCACCACCACCGACTTCCTCAAAGGCCCAAACCCTAATATAAATGACGTCTTTAACCTCACGGCGTCCAGTGTTTACTACATTGAACCCCTCAACAGAATCTCCAATACCCAGGACGAAGACACTCCTCAAACGTGGCTGGTCGAAATCCACGAGTCAGACACTGGTAGATTCCACATCATTGACGCAATAAGTGTTAAAGATTGTAAAAAATTATCCGAGAAGTTACCAAAGTCTTTAAATTTATTGGATTATCGGGTCACAGAAATAGGTAAATTTTATGAACTTGACTCAACTGTTGGATTTAGTTTTTCAAAAGTGGTTTTTTCTTCTTTTTTCGATGAGCATGATGATGAGTTTGCTGTTATGGCGAGTTATGATGGTCAAAGTAAACTGGGAATGTGGAGAAATTTGGACCAGAAATGGAGTCATATAGATATAGGACTTCTGTTTTATGAATCTTTTGAGGATATTATTTATTATAATGACAAGTTTTATGCTGTGTCACCCAAGGGTTGTTCTGTAACTGTGGATCCTAAATCTCTGATTGTTACTCAAGTTGCGGCAGACCTATGGTTCAATGGGAGATTTTCGGTGCTATATTTGGTAGGGTCATTTAATGATTTGTTTTTGGTAGTTCGATACCAGGAGGACAATGATGATGAAGATAAGTATTATATTGGAGTTTTTAAGCTTAATGAGAAGAAGAGGAAGTGGGTTAGGGTGGTGGATGGATCAGACTTGGTAGATAGAGTGTTGTTTGTGGGAGGGAAATTAGTTGTGCATTTTCTGTTTCGGTGAAGGAGTTCCGAGGATTTAAAGGGGCTTGCACTTATTATGCGGCTGATAGATTAGATGAGGATTACCCTGGGCAGGATACTTGGATTTGGGACTTCAATAATGGTCCATTTAAGCATATATCAAACTGTTTCCTGGCATCCACCAGCCTGGTTGAAGTAAGTGTTTCTTTGTTCTAGTTGTTTCAGTTTGAATTGATAATGTATCTTAATTAGCACTTTCTCTCTAGCAAATTTGTGTTTCCTAATTAGTATGCTCTGTTTCTTATTTTTCTCCACTTGTAGTTTTTTAGAAATATGAAAATTTGTTAAAGAAATGTTAAGAGTTAATTAAGTCTGACAATTTATTGTTTGAACAGGGAGTCCTATTTTTTTTATATTATCTTCTCCATTTGCATCCTAATACCTTCCTCATGCTTAATGTGATCTTTTTGTTTGGTTCTTTTCTTTTTGTATGTTGGAGTCAACATATGTTAAAGTTTAATTCCAGGAGTTATGGAAGTTCTTGTTGAAACTAAACTACAAAAGTCAAAGAAATCAAATATATCACACACGCCACAAAGAAAAACAAGAATCTACTGTGGTTCACTTATCGAAATTGGACAAGTTATGTTCACGTTGAGCTCAGGAAATGGGAGAGCTCGCTGCACCACTTATTATCAAGATTCAACCAAGAACAAGTACAAATCGAATCACACTCTCACTAATTACAATCAATCTTAATAGTAACTAATCCTAGGGATACTCACCTGGAATCCCCAAGAACAAGAGCAAAGAAGCCCTCCATAATGACTAACAAATCACTCAATCACACTAGGTATAAAGATTAATCTTAAACCTATAACACAGAGAAAATTGCAGATGTAAGGGTTCTTCAATCAGAGAAAAAAATGCAGCATTCATTTTACTGTGCAGTACCCTCTTTTATAGTGTTGACTTAATGCACCTTCTCAACCATCAGATCAGATTTGATCCAACGACTAGGAACCATTAAGAGACAAATATCAAAGTGCAGCGTTTCATTTAGGCTCAAAAACTGCAACCGTTTTAGTCTTCACTTTAACAGTTCTCTTTGAACTTCATGCTCACAATTACTCAGTACATGCATCACGTTAAATAATGAATGCTAATGCAAGCTTGTGTCAATTGCCAAATTTTGAAAATGTATAGCTAATTCATCAAGCTTAAGAATATGTAGGAAAAAGCAAAAATTTGTTGGCGATGTTTAATTTGTCAATCGAGTTTCCTCTCTGTCCAAAGGAGAAGAATATATGAGATATTCTCAAATGTGGGCATTCACGTTAAAGCTAAAAGAATTAATGATTGATACTTACAATGCATAAACAACAAAGCAAAATTTTGTTTATTTGTATTCTTATCTGAATTCTGCATCCTTTGGAAGAGAGAATGACTGATGTGGTATGTATATATGGTTTTTAACTTCAGTGACAGACAAGAGCGCACGGTCAGTGCTGGTGAGAAGAAACAAAGAAGAAGCAGTGGCAAGATAAATTGAGAAAAAAATCCCAAAGGTTGATGCCTTGATTGTTAAAGAAGGTAGCATATTAACCATGAATTTTTGTTGCGGATCGGATAGGTTTTGACAAGCATAATAAATATCACAAATTGGATACTTAATTAGCAACTAGTGCTTGCTGGTTCTTTGGTGTAGTACTTGTTTGTATTCAAATATCGGATGCTGATGTTATAAAGTATTTGCTAAAAAGACTAAACTTATTGTGCAATGAGAACTCTTGACTTAGTTAAAGGTGCAGCATTTTGTAGTTGACATCATTCTTGAGTAGACAAATCCAATGAAACAAGAAAATCCCCTCTTCAATTGGTGGGAAAACCTAGTTGTATTTTGTCATAAACTAAACTACTAGAAAATATTGTCTGATTGCTTCTATTAGAAAACTAATCTTCTTTATAACTTGCTAAATTCTGTAATCATAAAACTGTAGTATTGAGGAACAAAACATGAATTCTTAAAAGCAAAGTGTAGAGATAATCAATGGTTTATATGTTATGCATAAAAAGTACATATTCTTCCTCCTCCTGCTTCTTCTTTGCCGTGGCCAGAATCAATACCCATTGGAGCCATCTTTCTAAGACCTTTCATCTCCATTACAAAATTTATCCAAGCGATATCCTTTGTATTTCTGTTGTTTGTCGCTCATTTTGCTCCATAATTCCCATTCCCACACTTGATTCTAACCACCGACTTCCTTAGACGCCCAAACCCTATGAAAATGAGCTCTTTGACTTCATGGAGTGCACTGTTTGCGCTATCGAGCCCTTTAACAAGACCCACAACGAAGAAACTCCTTTATTGTGGCTGGTCAAATTCCAAGAGTCAAACCCAGATAGAGTCCGGATCATTCACCCAATTACAGTTGGTAAAAACATTTTTACAGGAAGTTACCAAAGTCTTTAAATTTATTGGATTTTTGTGTTATAGAAATAAGTAAACACATCCCAACTTGAATCAACTATTGAACCTCGAAAATTTTTCTAAAGTAATATCTTCTTCGTTTCTTGATAAGAATTATGACGAATTTGCTATTATGACAAGATATGAGGGTAAAAAAATAAATTTTATGATTGCTAAGGTATCCCCTAAAGTTTCAAAATTAACATATGTGTGATAAGTTTGTAAGGTGTTTAAAATATTAGTTGTTAGGAGATTGCATAACAGAAAATATACATTTGAGATTAATAATATAGGAATAAAGTCACTCCACATAAAGAGATACGATATTTATGTGATTCGACATAACTCGTTTACATCCATGGATGTAAGAAATCCACTATAGTTTCATAGTTAATAGAGCGGAAACAATCGTAGTTTTCAACCACATTGAACCTAGTGCCTAGAGTGGAAACAATCTCGGTTTCTAAGACACTCTACCCATGATGTTTAATAACCATTACATCAAATACCATGTGTTCTCACATTCTCTTCTAACTTTGAATTTGTTCTTATTCTTATATTTATAGGTAGGATATGAAATATTCTAATTCTAATATGAGTCCTAAATTCTATTTTTTATTAAATAGTTTTCCTAAATACATACAATTTCACATGAGAACAAATAAAAAAGCGAGCCACAATATCTCATTACACATGAAATTAATTTTAAAATTTACTATTATCTTTTATAATTTTTTTTTGTTTCAAATAAAAGTTTGATTTTTTTATTTCAAAAAAATTAAAATATAATTATTACAATTTTCTAAAATAGTATTTAAAAATGAAAACAATAAAAAATTATTTTTAAGAAATTAGACAATAAAATTACAGATTTGCTGAATTTCAAGTATTTAGGTTCATCAATAAGATACCAAATACGAAGACTTTACTTCACATTTGGAGTTGTAAAAATAACATTAAATTCATATTAGAGAGGCTTTAAGGGAAATTCTGAAAAAATGTTGACAATTGTTATCTTATTTGCAAAGAACACCTCTTTTATAATTTAAAAAAAATCTCTTTAAACCCGTTTAATACAAAAAATAACCCTTTAAGTTTAGTTAAGTTTATTTTCCCACAAATTTCAAACTTAATTAAGTTTTTTGTTTTACCCTCTATTTTTCATAAATCAAACTTAGTTAGATTTTTTCTTTGCACTTTTTTACCCTGATTCCCTAATTTTAACTTATTTTCTCTTCTTTAGATTTATATTCATCACATTAAATTGTTCATACAAACAAATATTTAAAACCAAAACAAACAGGGTTTTAATGATTAATGAAAATTTAGGGTTAGGGTTTATGTAAGATTCAATATTAAAAATTTTAAAAAACAAAAATATAAGGTTTAATTACTGAACTATCCTATTAAAGGTACCAAATTATTATTATTATTTTTTTCTGTTGAAGGTACCAAACTATAAATTATTTCTTTTAAAAATATTGAACTTGTATACCTTCAAACATTTTAGAGACTGACCTCTAATACCGTTAAAAATAAATGACAAGAAACTTTTTTTTAATTCTAAAATGTGTATGCAAAAATTTATGGGAGTTAACATGTGCATGTAATGCTGACATGAACTTTTTTGAAGGCTGATAAAAACCTATAATAGTGCAGTTCATTACCTTAATTAAAATTGAAAGTTATCTCACACATAGGGGCTTGCCATACTCTTCCAAGCTCAACAAACGATTGTTCAACACCACATTTGATGAAGAACAAATCTCACTCCTCAATTTTCCCATAACCATTAGAAGATCTGTAGCACCTAATAGAGCTTCATGCACCTTCGATTACACCAGCTTCACTTCCTGCAATAAACACGACAATCGAATCCAAATTCCAAACAACTCCAAGTTTTAGTTGACACCAGAATTGGCGGGAAAATAAATTTTAAGCAAGAGACCTATCGAATTCTTATACTGAATTAATAAAATAAAAAACCAATGGTTACCTGGTGACATTGATCGGCGGCTGGTTCTCTTTCGTTAAGAATGTGGGGTTTTTTCTGCTTTCGTTTTCGTTTCTTTGAATTTGAAGAAACTTTGGTTTTGAAGAAACGGGAGTAATATGCAAATTGGGAAACCCTAAATCGGGTATATGATCGGTTGAGTACACGAACTGAGTCTATGAAATCAGCATTTGAGTTTTGGAATCGGTAAATACTGGAATCGAGAAACGTTGATAGCTCATGCTCATCCTTCTATGTTGAGTTATTCATTATTTCTATGAAAAGTTATTTGACACCCCAAATGCCATTTAGGTGAGTTTTAATTAGGATTAGTTTTCATTCTAGGTAGGTTTTATTTTATTTTGGGTGGTTTTCATTGAAATAATAAAAAAAGGGGTTAATTTGAGATTTTTTAGATTGTAAATGTCTAAATCAACCTGAATTGCCACATCAAAATGTCAAGTCAGCACAACAAAATTGTCATATTAGCGATTTTTTATGGAAAAAATATCATGTCATCAATATTTAACGTCGTAGGAAAAAAATATGAAAGTTTGACACCTTCAATAATAAAAACTTAAAGTTTGGTACCTTTCACTAGAAATAATAGATAGTTTTGTACTTTCAAGAGGAAAAGAATAGTTTGATACCTTCCATAGAAAAAAAGTGATAATTTTGTACCTTCTATACTTAAGGCAAAATATAAAATGTAGTATGAGTATATTTAAAAGATATAATGTTATGTTTAGTAATTTATATTATAAAGGTTAATTTTGTCAAAACAAAAATAGATTTAAAAATGTTGGGTGAAGATCAATTAGGTGGGTGCTTAAAATCACTTTTTTGTTATATTTATTTAACAAATTTTCAAATACAGTAAGAAAATAATAGTTTCATGGGTATAAGTAGGGGTGCAGTCGAACCGAGTAGCTCGTGAGCTACTCAGATTCGACTCGTGACGAGCTTCGGACTTGACTCGTCGGAGAACAAGTATTTCACGAGTTCGAGCTCAACTTCAAGCTCGTGAAAAATGTCAAGATTTTCGGGCTCGATTTGAACTGTTCGCGAGCTGTTCGAAGAACTCGTTTCGTCATTCGAGTAGGAGAGCTCGTGAGATTGATTGGTAAGGTTTCAGCTCGTGAGTCAAGGCCACTGACGCAGGTGCTGTAGGAGGAGGAGGTCGGAGGTAAAGCTGAGATCGGACGAGTTCGATGACAGTGGGGTAGACTAAGATGGTGGTGAGTAGTTTCCTCATGATGTAGATCGACTAAAGATTATGACTGGGTGGAGATGAGGAGTTGGATTTTGGTCTCAGCAAATTCGACTGAGAAGTTAGTGGGAGGGGCTGTGGAAGAAGAAGCAGAAAAAGGGGTTCAAAATGACGTCGTTTTGATAAATCCTTATAAATAGCCGAGCCGAGCTCGAGCAGTTTATTTCTTTAAACGAGCCGAGCTCGAGCTTGTGCGCCAGAGCTCATCAAGCTCAAGCTCGAGCTCGAGCCTGCTCCTAATACATTCGAACCGAGCTCGAGCCAGCCACTACTCAGCTCGGCTCGTATGCACCCCTAGGTATAAGAAACAAGTTTTCAACAATTACTATCCATGAGTGGTATACAAGTTTGTAAATTTTAAAACCCCGGAGTTTCTCAAAACTTACAACCTCATCCCGTCAAGATTCAAGAAAAGCTAAACATTTATCTTCCCTCCACTCTTCGTCTTCCTCCTGCTTCTTCTTTGCCATGGCCAGAATCGAAACCGATTGGAGCACACTTCCTGAAAAACTCCTCTTCTCCATTGTAAAACTTCTCCCTACACGAATCGATATCCTCCGTTTGCGCGCCGTTTGTTGCTCATTTCGCGCCACAATTCCTCATCCTCCAATACAATACCCATTCCCACACTCTATTCTAACCTCCAAAGACTTCCTCAAAGGCCCAAACCCTAAAGAAAATGACATCTTTACCCTCATGGTGTCCACTGTTTACGCCATCGAACCCCTCAATAAAGTCTCCAATATCCAGGGCGAAGAAACTCCCCAAACGTGGGTGGTCAGTGTCCAAGAACCAAACCCAGGTAGAGTCGTAATCATTGATCCAATTTCTGGTTCCAAATGTAAAGACTTGTCCGATCAGTTACCAAAGTCTTTAAATTTGTTGGATTATCGGGTTACTGAAATAACTAAATCATACATCCTTGCATCAACTGGTGGAAAGCTTATTGTTACAAAATTGATATTTTCTTCGTTTCTTGATGAGAATGATGTTGAGTTTGCTGTTATGGCGAGAGACAATTGTACAAAAGAACTTGGAATCTGGAGAAATGTTGACAAGAAATGGAGTAAAATCGACATGGAACTTGGATTTCTTGAGTTTGTTGAGGATGTTATTTATCATAATCGCAAGTTTTATGCTGTGCTCTCCAAGGGCCGTACTGTAACTGTGGATTCTAAATCTTTGGTTGTTACTCGAGTTGCAGAAGAGCTACAGTTCGTTTCGATATATTCGGAGCTATACTTGATGGAGCTGTATAATGATTTGTTTTTGATTGTTCAGTTCCGGGAGTTCGGCGATGATTTTGATGAGTATATTATCATGCTTTTTAAGCTTAATGAAGAGAACCAAAAATGGGTTCCAGTTGTGGATGGATTAGAGTTGGAATATAGAGTGTTGTTTATGGGTAAAAGTAGTTTTGCATTTTCGTTTTCGATTGAGGAGGTCGCGGGTTGTGTGTACTATGCAGGTTTTAGGTCGATTGCCCATTACCCCGGACAATATACTTGGATTTGTGACTGCAAAGATCATGTAGTTGGGGAACTCTCTGTTTTTCCAAGCTCTTTGAACCTTTTCTGGCCTCCTCCAGGTTGGTTGAAGTAAGTCGTTTCCATTCCATTTATATCTATATGTATATGCATCTCGATTTCCACTCTCTGTGCGGTGCTCAATCTTCTATAGGTGTTGAAATGAAATGAGTCAATTCTCAAGTAAATTTTTTTGTGTTCCAACTCGCGTTCTGTTTCCGATGTTCTCCGCTTGCATATTTTAGAAATATGAATATTTGTTGCAAATGTCAAGAGCTTATTATGTATGATAATTTGCCAATAATGCTTGATTTATCTATAGAGTTTCTTCTTTGCCGGAAAGAGAAGAATATATTAGATATTCTCAAATGTGGAGACATTTGCTTGAAAAGCTAAAAGCAATATATGATTAGTAAAATTTTGTGTTCTTGTAATTTTTATCAGTAGGGGTTTTGGGGTCTGAGTTTTGTGTCGTTCCAATTTCCAAAGAGAAAATGGCTGATATGTGTATGTTTGTATATATGGTTGTTAACTTCAAAAACAGGCGCGAGCTTACTGGGGAGAAAAAGAGAAGAGGCAGCAGAGATGATTGCGAGGAAACATCCCAAGCTTGATGTTGTGATGGTTAAAGAAGGAAGCATGGTGAACATTTGCGGATATCATGGAATGGTGAAATGAATGCCGCCAATGGAGCGGAGATGGTGAAATGAATGCTTGACTATCTCCTCCTACTCAGTTTGCAACAATTGGTTGTTAGTTTTATGTGTTGTTTGTCTAAAACTCTTGGCGGTTTTTGTTAAGAGACAACTTAATATGCATTTTGCTCAGAATGGATATGGTTATGGTGCATAACACCAATTTTCCCCGATTTCCTAATTTCAACTTATTTTCTCTTCTGTAGATTTAAATTCATTCAGTTATATTTTTTATACAAACGAATATTTAAAATAAAACAAATGGTTTCAATAATTACAAAAATTTAGAGTTAGGGTTTATGTAAAATTCAATATTAAAATCTGAAACAAAAATATAAAATGTAGTATGAGTGTATTTAAAAAATATAATATTATTTCTAGTAATTTAAATTAAGAAGGTTAAATTTGGCAAAACAAAAAATAAATTTTAAAGTAGTGGGTGAAGAACTGAAGATGAATTAGGTGGGCGCTAAAAAGTAAAAAAATAGAAGGTTAAAAAAAAGAGTTAATGACTTTTTCCCATCCGAATAATGACGTAATGACACTTTCCCACCTCAAACTTTTAAAATATCACTTTACTACCCAAAGCTCAATTCTATTTGTAAATTTCATTATAAAGAAGGGTAGAATGGTAAAAAAAATGTCTTATAAGAAAGGGCAGGACGGTCAATGTCAATTGATGGATCTTCTTCTTCTTCATCTCCCCTCCTCTAATCGTGATTGCCTTTTTTGCGTCGCTAGCCAATTTCGGCATTTTTGCGACTCCCCACCACCACCATCTTGTTCCTAGTGCCTCCTTCATCAAAATCCATCTTCCACCATCCTCATCAAACCCACCATTGGCATCCTCATGCATGCGTCCCATTCTCCGAACTATTTTGGCCGGAATCTAAAATTGTTGACTTTCCTTCATCCCTCCACCAGCTTCCCCATCATCCATAGACCAAAACCCCCAACGTTTCGAAGCCTTTCCTCCCACCGTTCACTGGCCATTGCCTTGTTAGGATTTTGTGTTCTAAACGAAATTTCGGTGGCTAATGGCGGCTAAAATCCAATCCAACACCACCATTCGAACCACCGAACTCCACACTACAAAACCCTTCAAACCCCGTCACCTGTTAGCTCGTTGATCGCTGGCCGAACTCGCTTCCATCGCCGTGATTGGGTTTTTATTTTCCTGTGAAATTGGCTTCGATTTGATGTTTCTTTGTGGCTATTTGGGCTTATTGAATGTTTAAGGAATGATTGTGTTTGGTTTCTGGGTTGTTTCCATTGCCAACGATAGCCATTTTACACTCTTTCATCAACGCACACCAAGTGCTTGACAAATTGCCCCACTCCAAGTGGTGTCGGCGGTTAAGGAGTGATTGTGTGTGAGGGGTTTTGCTGAGGGGACATTGATGAGTTGAGGTGGTGACGGGGTCGATTTTCGGTGCTAGAATTGGCCAGAATTTGGGCTAAGGTGCATGAAACTTTGATTGCAATGGTCAATGATTGGGGATTGATCTTCGGTCTTCACATTGAATATCACTACTTTTAACTGAAACTGTTAATGGAATCTAATGTTTGGGTAGTAAACCGGTATTTTAAAAGTATAGTTAGTACGCATATAATATGAAAAATAAAAATTCACGGGAAAAATACGGTATGGATATATACGGGTTTAATACGGTACATTGTCAATAACACGTTTTGAAAAATACGACAATATCAACCTTATTTTAACACTTTTATGGATTAACTATTAATGTATCTTTGCATTGACTTCAATTAAATCTTTGCTTTTGCTTAATCTTTTCTTTGCCTTAACAAATTCCCTAGCCTATGTCTTGTTCTAACCTGCCAGTAGAAAAGATGGTTTTTTTTTTTTTTTTTTTTTTTTTTTGTGCAATAGAAACGTAATCTGGTGTTGAGTGTTGACACGTATACTAAAATCCACCACAAACACAAAACACCCATGACCCATCTTAAAAACCCCTCTCCCTCTCTCTTCTTCAATCAAATCATCTCTCAATGTCTCACACTCACCCACAAGGTCAACTGCTTCTTTCAAAGACAATGACATTTGGTTTACATGCTATTCTTTCTACCACTACTGTCCCTTCCTCAAACTTATTCTTCTCCCCCAAACACAAACACAAACACAAACAAATCTGGTGTTGAGTGTTGACACGTATACTAAAATCCACCACAAACACAAAACACCCATGACCCATCTTAAAAAACCCCCTCCCTCTCTCTTCTTCAATCAAATCATCTCTCAATGTCTCACACTCACCCACAAGGCCAACTGCTTCTTTTAGAGACAATGACATCTGCTTTACAGGCTATTCTTTCTGCCAATTCTTTCCCTTCCTCAAACTTATTCTTCTCCCTCAAATACAAACACAAACACAAACCCATTAAAAATCTCAACCAGTTCGCTATCCGAGCTGAGGAAGGGAAAGTATTGGCAGAAAGCTAAAAAGGTCGAAGAACTGAGGAAGAAAAGCTGAAAATGTCATCCGTCGAAGAACTGAGGAAGAAAGAAGAAGAGAAGAGATTCTGTTTAATTTTGAATTAAACCCCACTAAAACGACGTCGTTTGGGGTGAGCAATGAGTTTTTTTCTTTTTTGCAATAATTCACGAATTATACGCAAATAATTCGCGAATTATATGCGTATCATATTATACGCGTATAATTCGATAATTTTTATAACATATGTTAAAACGCGTTTTATATGCGTATTTACTAACTAGGATTACACCATCATTGGGTGGGAAAAAGTGGTTAACTCTTAAAAAAAAAAAAAAAAATTATGAAAAAAGGTCTAAAAAATGGGGCAAAGCTATAGTACCCCTAAATTTTCAAAATTAACGGACCATGTGGTATGTTTGCAGTTCTTGCAAAGACACCCCATTGCAGATACTATTTCAGCAAAACCTAACCTTCTCTTCGGTTTACTCTTCTTCTTTCTCCAGTTCTTCCTTTCTAATGGGGGGAATCAAACCCGATTGAAGCAGAATTTCTGAAGATCTCCTCTTCTCCATCG
This sequence comes from Pistacia integerrima, assembly GCA_026225825.1. Taxonomy (NCBI): domain Eukaryota; kingdom Viridiplantae; phylum Streptophyta; class Magnoliopsida; order Sapindales; family Anacardiaceae; genus Pistacia; species Pistacia integerrima. The sequence goes on from CM047747.1 coordinate 38,846,302, forward strand.
TGAAACTTCTCCCAGCACGAATCGATATCCTCCGTTTGCGCGCCGTCTGTCGTTCATTTCGCGCCACAATTCCTCTTCCCTCAGGACAGTACCCATTCCCACACTCTATTCTAGCCACCACCGACTTCCTCGAAGGCCCATTCCCAGATGAAGAAGACCACTTTGACTTCACTGTCTCCACTGTTTATGCCATCGAGCCCCTCAACAAAACCTCCCATACCCACGAAGAAGAAACTCCTCAAACGTGGGTGGTCAGAGTCCAAGAGCGAAACCCAGGTAGAGTCCGAATCATTGATCCAATTTTTGGTTCAGAATGTAAAGACTTGTCCGATCACTTACCAAAGTCTTTAAATTTGTTGGATTATCGGGTTACTGAAATAACTAAGTCATACCAACTTGTATCAACTGATGAACAGCATATTGTTGTGAAATTGACATTTTCATCGTCTCTTGATGAGAATGATGATGAGTTTGCTGTTATGGCGAGAGATAATGATATGAAAGAACTAGGAATCTGGAGAAATTTAGACAAGAAATGGAGTATAATCGACATGGGACTTCAATATCCTGAGGTCTTGGAGGATATTATTTATCATAATCACAAGTTTTATGCTGTGCTCCCCAAGGGCCATACTGTAACTGTGGATCCTAAATCTTTGGTTGTTACGGGAGTTGCAGAAAAGCTACAGTTGGATTGGGAATATTGGATGATATACTCGATCGAGCTGAATAATGATTTGTTTTTGATTGTTCAGTTCCAGGAGTACGATGATTATGATGAGTATAATATCGCAATTTTTAAGCTTAATGAAGAGAACCAAAAATGGGTTCCAGTTGTGGATGGATCAGAGTTGGAAGATAGAGTGTTGTTTGTGGGTAAAAGTAGTTGTGCATATTCGTTTTCGATGAAGGAGGTCGCGGGTTGTGTACTATGCAGGTTTTAGGTCGATTACCCATTACCCCGGAAAATATACTTGGATTTGTAACTGCAAAGATCATGTAGTTGGGAAACTCTCTGTTTTTCCAAGCTATTTGAACCTTTTCTGGCCTCCTCCAGCTCTTGGTTGAAGTAAACATTTCTCTTTTCTGGTCGTTTCCATTCCATTTCCACTTTCTCTGTGTTGCTCAATCTTCTATAGGTGTTGAAATGAAATGAAATCAGTCAATTATCAAGTATATTTTTCTGTGTTTTAACTCATGTGTTCTGTTCCTGATTTTCTCTGCTTGTATTTTTTAGAAATATGAATATTTGTTGCAAATGTCAAGAGCTTATTATGTGTGATAATTTGCCAATAATGCTTGATTTATCTATAAAGTTTCTTCTTTGCCTGAAAGAGAAGTGTATATTAGATTTTCTCTAATGTGGAGACATTTGTTTGAAAAGCTAAAAGCAATATATGATTACTAAAATTTTGTGAGGAAACAGAGAAGAGGCAGCGGAGATGATAATGAGGAAACATCCCAAGCTTGATGCTATGATGGTTAAAGAAGGAAGCATAGTGAACATTTGCGGATATGGTTTGATTGTCAGTCGACAACCATGGAAGGGTGAAGCGAATGCCGCCAATCAAGCAGAGAATGGTGAAATGAATGCTTGACTTTCTCTTCCTACTTAGTAAGCAACAATTGGTTGTTAGTTTGTATAAAAATCTTGGCGGTTTGATGTTTCAGGTTTTTGTTAAAAGACAACTTAATATGCATTTGTAAAGACAACTTAATTTGCTCAGAATGGATATGGATATGCACCATAACGCCAAATTCTTGGCAAAAATTGGCACAAGCTCATGGAGTTCAAAGAAAGTTCATGATGTATGTGTACTTTAGAAAATTCAGTAAATCATATATTATATAGTCAAAAGATTGTTTGAGTCGTAAGATCTTGGACAAGATGATTTTATTTTGCAAACAGAAAACGCACCAGAAAGATGCAACATTTTGAGGAGACAGGAATGTTGAGTACACAAATGGAAGATAGAATGTTGTTTGTGGGAGAAATTTGTTGTCCATATTCTCTTCGGTCAAGGAGTTCCCGAGCTTTAAAGAGGGCTGTGTTTATTAATTATTATGTAGGTGATAGTACAGATGATGGTTATCCATGTTAGGAGATCGTGCAGCAAAAAACATACGTTCGAGATGAACAACATAAAAATAAGATTACAATACATAAAGAAACATGATATTTATGTGGTTCGATATAATTTGTCTACATTCACGGATGAGAGAAATTCACTATAGCTTCATGAACACAATATACAAGAATACATAACACCATAAACCCAGTATATAAAACAGAGCAAAAACAATCTTAGTTTCTAATCACGCTTAACCTAGTACCTAGAAAAGGAAAGCGAGCCACAAATATCCCAACAATCCGGACATGGTACTTGGATTTCTGACTTAAAGAATAGTATGGTCAGGCGCCTCTCGAAATTTCCAAGCTATTTAAGCGTTTTCTGTCCTCCACCAGCTTGATAAATTTTGTGTCTCAAGGTGCTCTGTTTCCGAAATTCTTTGGTTGCAGATTTTAGAAATTGAATACTTGTTACAAACCTCAAGAGCTGATTAAGTCCGATAGTTTAACATTTTTTAGCATGGTGTACTTCTTTGTTTTTCATTATCGTCTCTATATGCATCTTTGTAACTTTTTTAGGTTTAATATCATCTTTTATTTTGTTCATTTTTATACATTATTTCTTATACAATATGATGTGATAAAAGATGATTGACTAATTTTAAATTAAAAATAAACTTTTTATCTAATCATCTTTTACCATATCATGTTGTATATGTAGTATTACTTAAAAAAGTTTGTACATACTAAGTTTTCGAAAAAGGAAAAAAATCTTCTTAAAACCCCTTAGTGACAAATTTGCAAGAGTTTCTCAAAACTTAAAACCCCATCCCATCAAGATTCAAGAAAAGCTGAACATTTATCTTGCCTTCAGTCTTCGTCTTCCTCTATCAAGATTCAAGAAAAGCTGAACATTTATCTTGCCTTCAGTCTTCGTCTTCCTCCATCAAGATTCAAGAAGAACATTTATCTTGCCTTCAGTCTTCGTCTTCCTCCATCAAGGTTCAAGAAGAACATTTATCTTGCCTTCAGTCTTCGTCTTCCTCCATCAAGATTCAAGAAGAACATTTATCTTGCCTTCAGTCTTCGTCTTCCTCCTGCTTCTTCTTTGCCATGGCCAGAATCAAACCCGATTGGAGCACACTTCCTAAAGAAATCCTCTTCTCCATCGTAAAACTTCTCCTTACACGAATCGATATCCTCCGTTTGCGCGCCCTCTGTCGTTCATTTCGCGCTACAATTCCTCTTCCTTCAGAACAATACCCATTCCCACACTCTATTCTAGCCACCACCGACTTCCTCAAAGGCCCGTACCCAAATGAAGAAGATCTCTTTGACTTCACCGTCTCAACTGTTTACGCCATCGAGCCCCTCAACAAAACTTCCCATACCAACGAAGAAGAAACTCTTCAAACGTGGGTGGTCAGAGTCCAAGAGCCAAACCCAGGTAGAGTCCGAATCATTGATCCAGTTTCTTGTTCAGAATATAAAGACTTGTCCGTTCACTTACCAAAGTTTTTAAATTTGTTGGATTATCGGGTTACTGAAATAACTAAATCATACCAACTTGTATCAACTGATAAACAGCATATTGTTGTGAAATTGATATTTTCATCTTCTCTTGATGAGAATGATGATGAGTTTGCTGTTATGGCGAGAGATAATGATATGAAAGGACTAGGAATCTGGAGAAATTTAGACAAGAAATGGAGTATAATCGACATGGAACTTAAATTTCCCGGGTTCTCAGTTGTGGATATTATTTATTATGATCACAAGTTTTATGCAGTGCTCACCATGGGCCGTACTGTAACTGTGGATCCTAAATCTTTGGTTGTTACTCAAGTTGCAGAAGAGCTACAATTGGATCGGCAATATTGGATGCTATTCTTGATCGGGCTGAATAATGATTTGTTTTTGATTGTTCAGTTCGACGACGACGACAACGGTGATGATGATGATGATGATGAGTACAATATCGCGCTTTTTAAGCTTAATGAAGAGAACCAAAAGTGGGTTCCAGTTGTGGATGGATTAGAGTTGGAAGATAGAGTGTTGTTTATGGGTGAAAGTAGTAGTGCATATTCGTTTCCGATTAAGGAGTTCGTGGGTTGTGTCTACTATGAAGATTTTAGCTCGATTGCCAATTACCCCGGACAAGGTACTCGGATTTGTGACCGCAAAAATCATGTAGTTGGGGAACCCTCTGTTTTTCCAAGCTATTTGAACCTTTTCTGGCCGCCTCCAGCTTGGTTGAAGTAAACGTTTGTTTTTTCTAGTCGTTTCCATTCGATTTATGCATCTCGATTTCCACTTTCTATGTGTTGCTCAGTCTTCTATAAGTGTTGAAATGAAATCAGTCAATTCTCAAGTAAATTTTTTTGTGTTCCAACTCGTGTTCTGTATCTCCGCTTGCATATTTTAGAAATGTTCTATATGTATGATGATTTGCCAATAATGCTTGATTTATCTAGAGAGTTTCTTCTTTGCCTGAAAGAGAAGAGTATATTAGATACTCTCACATTTGCTTGAAAAGCTAAAAGCAATATATGATTAGTAAAATTTTGTGTTCTTGTAATTTTTCTGTAGAGGTTTTGGGGTCTGAATTTTGTGTCATTCCTATTTCTGAAGAGAAAAAAAAAAAAAAAAATTAGATACAATAAATATAAAAAATCTGAAAAATGTTTTTCATAAAAGAAAAATTATTTCTTTCCAATAAAATTATGATAATAAGTGTTTAAATCAAGGAAATAAAGTTTTGTTATAAAATTATTTAATGATATAGTAGTTAAAAATAATAATTTGGGTACTTTATCCATTTGTTAACCATGATTAGTTGTGCTATTATGTGACACAAAAAGATAAACTCTTTTGTTTTTATATCTTATTAATTTTCATTTGATTTCTAACTTTACCCTTCCGTCGAATGGATTAGACTACTGGCACTAATCTTTTGGATGAAAATGTCACTATATGATAATGATTGAGTTTGTAATATCACTTATTTAAACATTTGGAATCTAATTGTCACTTACACTATAAATACATTATTAAACTCTGTTAAAATTAATGAAAATACTCAAATACCCTTATATATATATATATATATATATAACACTAAAAGATAAATTTTCAATCTTTGTTATTTTCCTAGAAGAAAGGGGCATTTTTTTTAAGTGAAATATTGAAGGGGATTAACTGAATTTTCCAATGGCAGTGGGGGCATAAGCCCCTCTCAGTACATTATATATACTAAGAGGGGGATAATCGGGTCAAAGAAATAAGTACATTATATGCATTTAAGTTCCCTCATCGGGCAAACTTCTTCTTTCTTTTCAAAGTGGTTTTCACTACTGTTGATGAGAATGATTATGGGTTAGATATGAAAATAAGTTGGGAGTATGGAGACACGTAGACAAGAAATATAAACTTGGGCCTTGCGCATTCTTCTTCTTGTATTGGTGATATTATAAAACGCAATCACAAATTTTATGTTATGGTTTTTCCAAGTTGCATCATGACCGTGGATTCTAAATCTTTGAATGTAACTCAAGTTGCAGCTGGACCAAAAGAAGTGATTCGGTGTATATGGTATTTGCACTTGTGATTTCGAGGAGTTTGTTTGGCTTTCACGAGAACAATTATTCTCACCATTAACTGTGTGACTATTTGTATTACCATTAGTGTTGAGTTATGACTATATATTATCTTCCTTGAATCACTATTCTCTCAATTGACTACTTGCATTTTGCTTATCTTCTTCTTCTTCCTCTTGTTCTTCTTTAGCAATTTGCAGCCATGGACACAATCACTCCCGATTGGGCCAGTCTTCCTCGAGACCTCCTCACCTCAATAGGAAAATGTCTCCACACACGAATCGACATTCTTCGTTTTCGCGCCGTTTGTCACTCATTTCGATGCATACTTCCTCGTCCTCCAAAAGTCATGTTCCCAGAATCCATTTTAAGAACGACCGACTTCCTCAAAGGTCCCCATCCTGACAATGAAGTCCCCTTTGTCCTCTCCGAGTCTACTGTTTACGCAATCCAGCCCCTTGACGACGAAATGTCTCAACCATGGTTGGTCCATGTCGAAGAGTCAACTTCAGGTAAAGTCCGAATGAAGGATCCCCTCTCTGGATTTCGTCTTAAAAGTTTGCTAAGCAAGTCTTTGAACTTGTTGGATTATAGGGTCAAGGAAAAAAGCAAATCATACGTGTTTGAATCGGCTGCTCTCCATAAAAGTAAAATCAAACTCTATGATAGATATGGCAATTATAAGATGTACTCAAGAAAATTTTCTGTTGTTGGAAACATGGTTTTTTCATCTTCTATTGATGAGACTGATGATGAGTTTGCTGTCTTGGCGAAATTTAGAGACAAAGAGCTGAGTGTGTGGAGAAATGTAGACAGGAAATGGACTAATATAAACCTTGAGTTTCGTAAGGGTCTTGTAGATATTGTTTATCTTAATCACAAGTTCTACACTCTTACCGACCTGGCTTCTACTGTAATTGTGGATTCTAAATCTTTGACTGTTGTGGAGGTCCCGTACCCAGGAGATCTGGAAGGTCTGTTGTGTCTATACTTGGTAGAGTTGTCAAATGAGTTACTTTTGATTGCCTATTACGATCAAGACATTGAAGTTTATGAAGAATATGATTATTTTATAGTCTTTAAGCTTGATGAAGAGAATCGTGAGTGGGTTCAGGTGACAGATGGATTGGAGGACAGAGTGTTTTTTCTGGGTGGAACAAGTTCATATTCTATTGTGGCTGAAAATTTTTCTGGGTATAAAGGGAATTATATTTATTTCAGAGTTGACTGGATTTTGAACAATGATGATAACGATGAACATGTTGGTCTATATGTTAAGATTTATAATTTCAAGGATCATTATTCTGAGACAATTTCGTATTTTCCTAACCTTTTCTGGCCTCCACCAGCTTGGGTACTCGGAAAGTGAATTCTTGCTCAGGCTCGGCTGCAAATCTAACTGTTCTTTGTTTAGTTTGCTTCAGTTTCAATTGAAAAATGAATGGAAATTTGTTCTATTTGATTCTCTTCTGTTTTTATACTGGATTCTGCATACCAAAAATTTTAGTTCTAGGAGTTTATGGAAGTTCTCTCTGAGCTTTATTTGGAAACGAATGCTAATGCAAGCTTGTGTCAATGGCCAAAATTCATAAAGGCATTTGATGTATAAAAATCTTGGGGGTTTGATGTATCAGGTTCTTTTTTAAGAGACAACTTAATGTGCATTTGAAAGGATTATCTCTTAAATCAAAGAAAATTTTGCTCAGAATGGGTATGGATATGATGCACAGCCAATTTCGTGGTAAAAATTGGAACAAATTCATAGAGTTAAAAGAAAGTTTTAAAATATAAACACACCCAAAAGATAATATAGTGATATTTTCACCCAAAAGATAAACCGCTGTTAAGCTAATTCATTATCTAACATATCAGATCTGACAAAAAGACCCAAAACCCTCGTCTTATTTGATTACAAATTATTGTTTACTTCGGATGTGGACATTGTTCCAAGGTTTTTAGGCTTGATGAAGAAAAAAGTGAGTGAGTTCCGGTGGTGGATGGATCGGGATTGGAGGATAGCGTGTTATTTATAGAACAAGATCCATGTTTCTGGTTCAAAATGTCAAAACTTGTCCGATCAGTCACCAAAGTCATTAAATTTATAGGATTATCGGGTTACTGAAATAAGTAAGTCATACGAACTTGAATCAACTGTTGAACTGCTTCATATTTCAAAAGTGATATTTTCTTGAATTTCTTGATGAGAATGATGATGAGTTTACTGTTATGGAGAGAGATTATGATATAAAAGATCTTGGAATCTGGAGAAATTTAGACAAGAAATGGAGTTGCAGAAGAGCTACAGTTGTATTGGCAATTTGCAATGCTATACTTGATCGAGCTGAATAATGATTTCTTTTTTATTGTTCAGTTACAGGATGACGATGATGATGATGAGGAATATGATATTGCGCTTTTTAAGCTTAATGGGTTCCAGTTGTGGATGGATTAGAGTTGGAAGATAAGAGTGTTGTTTGTGGGTAAAATTAGTTGTGCATAACCCTTTTCGATGTAGGGGGTCATGGGTTGTGTGTACTATGCAGGTTTTAGCTCGATTGTCCATTACCTTGGACAATATACATGGATTTGTGACTTGAAAGATCATGTAGTCGACCATCTCTCTTGTTTTCCAGGCTATTTGGCCTCCTCCAGCTTGGTTGAAGTAAACGTTTCTTTGTTCTAGTCAATTCAATTCAATTCAATTCGATTTATATTTATATGTATATGTGTAAAACCCCATTTCTAATTTAGTAATAGCATGAATTTTATTTAGTTGTTCATTTCCCTTTCTATTTGATTTTATGGCATTGTTGTAAGAAAGGGGTATTTCTGTCAGTTTTTAAAGTTTGCACGTTAAGGGGTGAAAAAAAAAAGAAATAAATTCTGGTGGGTTTGCATGTACCCAGAGGGAAAAATTTGGACAATTTTGGCAAGGAAAAGCTTATGTGGCGGGGTTAGACTGAAATTAAGAGAATTTTGGGGGGCAAATTAAATTTCAGAAAAAGAAAAAAAGAAGACTTTTGTTTAAAAGAAAAAGAAAAGGGTTGTTCGCCCAAAGGAAGAAGAAGAAGATGAGAGTTGAGGGAGAAAGCAAAAACAGAGCAGAAAAAAGAAAAAAAAAAAAAAAGGAGAGAAGAGAAAACGAAAGGAGAAAGAGAGAAAAGATAAAAGAGAGGACAGAAAGAAAGAAGAAGAAAAGAAGAAAAAGGAGAAGTGAGGAGAATGGGTTCGGCTGAAAATGGTAGAGTGAGAGAGAAATGGAGGAGATGAAATGAAAAATAGTGGAAGGAGAAAAGAAGAGCAGACTAGTTGTAACCCATGTTCGGGTTGTTCATGCATACAGCTTGGGAGGTAGATCCCTCATTTCTCATTCAATCCAATAGGAAAAAAAAAAAACTAACCATTGTTGTTCCTGATGCTAGGATCAGAAGAGAAGAGTAGAGGAGAGTGCAGGGAGCTTCGGCTGAGTTAGAATAGTGAGTGGATTAAATGAAAACTTTCTTTAAAAGCTTAGATCTATGGTTGCATGTTACATTTGTGGTTTCCCCAATTTAATGTTTTGATGATATTTGAGCTAAATGTGAAGACTGCTTAAATTGTTTTCTTTTACATGTTTTTGGACGAATTTTTGTAGTGCCTGATTGAGTTTTTAAGTGGGATGCATTTGCTTGTTAATTGCAACCACGTGCACTCGGCTGGATACATATTAGGATGATGGTTGACTTGTGTTTTTGATGAAATTATTGCTGGGTATCAAACTGCATACTTGACTGGACAGCATGTTAAAGAAAAGACTGAGATTTGTGATGTTGGTAAATAATTTTCTCGGTAAAAAGGGCAAATGGGGTGCTTTTCGTCAGTTTTGAAAGTATGCTTTAAAAACTTGCATTTTACCCCCTATTTTCCATGAAATCTCATATGTTGGCATGATTTATCCTTATATGAAATATTATTATTATTATTATTGCTCTTGGGTTTAATTATAATTATAATGTGTTATATGAGTTTTGACTTTTAAAAGTGATATTTGTCTATGATTTGTATCGGGCATATTCTAAGATCATGTGATGTTGAAGTAATTTTTAATATGGGTTAAATCGTCAGTTTCTGAAACATGTTCAGAAAATTGTAGTTTCACCCCTATATGTGTTTTTTTGAATATTATGTCATATATGTATGATTTATAAGCACATACGTAATATGCTCTTGACTTACATGTTACTTGAGATTATGTATGAGATTGTTATGGTGCTAAAACCACCCTACGAAGTACCCATCCCCCAAAGTTACAGATTATCAGATCTAGTTTATGGCTCTATGCATGCGTATGACAGTTATCAGTGCTCTGCCCAGGCGTTGAGTGGTCCACCAAGTATGACAGTTTTGAGGCTTTGCCCGCGCAATGATAGATCTTGCCGGGTATGACAGGTAAGTCTCTCGCTCTACCTGCATGTGGGACACCCACCAGGTATGACAGATTTTCCCCCAGGGTACTAGTTTTGGTGAGAGTTTTTGATACCAAATGTTGAGGTTTTATTCAGAATCCGATATAGTTAAAGGAAGTAAGTCAGAGTATAGTTTACTAAGTGCAGGATGGTTAGAAATAAATCTCATATTGCATACGTGAATGGGTGGTTGCTTCCATTGTATATTCATATAATTATATTCTCATCAGGATTTGCTTAAGAATTGTTGTATGCTATCATTATTTCTTTTTTTTTTTTAAGAACTTTTATAAACCTCCCCTTTCCCCCATTCACTGAGTATTTCAGCTCACCCCTTTAAAAATGTTTTCCCCCCCTCACCAAGACCTCCCGGAGATTGTGCCAAGCAGTGAGTCTTCGCTCAGGGTTGTGCCACGTGTCGACATCTTTTTATGTGGGTTTTATATTTATGTCGTATTTTATTTTGGACTTCCGTTTCAAAAACTCATGTTTCCTATCATGTATTTCCTTTGTTTATGTTTTGACATTTATAGTATAAGTGGAAAAACCTAATACCACAAGTTTCCTTAAATCTTTTCTTTTGTTAAACGATAGATGGTTTTTTTTTTTTTTTTTTTTTTTTTTTGAGATGTTGGAAATGGAAATACTATGATGTTATTCAGGAAAAGTAAGTCTTCTAACATGTTTCACAGTTTTTCTACATGGCATGTCTCGGGTATCCGAGTCTTGTGGGAGTGTCGGAATCCTACGGGATGAGGAAATTCGGGACGGGTCGTGTCAATATGTATCTTCTTGTCCACTTTCTGTGTGTTGCTCAATTTTCCATAGGTGTTGAAATGAAATGAATGGTGAAATGAATGCCACCAATGGAGCAGAGAATGGTGAAATGAATACTTGACTTTCTCCTCCTACTCAGTTATCAACAATTGGTTGTTAGTTTTATGTGTTAATCTTCTGGGTTTGATGCATCAGGTGTTTTTTTAAGAGACGACTTAAAATACATTTGTAAGGATTAACTCTAGCATCAAAGAAAATTTTGCTCAGAATGGATATGGATATGGTGCATCACCAATTTCTTGGCGAAAATTGGAACAAGTTCATGGAGTTCTAAGAAAGTTTTAAAATATAAACACCCTTCAAGTTTAGTGTAAGTATAATTCGTTCCAGAGGTTTAAACAAGTTACATTATAAGCCCAATCATTACAATAATAAACGGCTATTAAGCTAATTCATTATCCAACACACCAGATCTGATAAAAAGACCCAAAACTCTCGACTTATTTGATTAAAAATTATTGTTTACTTCTAATATGGACATTGTTTCAAGGTGTTTAGGCTTAATGAAGAAAAAAGTGAGTGAGTTCCGGTGGTGGATGGATTGGGATTGGAGGATAGAGCGTTATTTATAGAGCAAAATCATTCATATTCTATTTTGGCTAAAGAATTCTCTGGATCTAGAGAAAATTGTACTTATTTTAACCTAAACCTATGCAGGGAAAATGTTTGGATTGTTAATTTGAAAGATGGTGTAAGTGTGAAGACTGAAACGATGTTGTGTTACTTAACTAAGTAATACACTGTCGTTTCAGAATAATAAAAGAATCAATCTAGACCATCAATCACTTTGAGATCCAAAGGCTGCAATTAGTCCAATTCTAGTAAATGGTATTTAAGCAAATGAGTCTTCAGTCTTCAGAGAGAGTTTTTCAATTGATATACTGTGTAAAGGAAATTGTTCTCTTAGGGTTTTTCATCCAGTTCTGAAATCGTAATCGTCGTAACTAGTTTGAGTGATTGTGTTAGTCATTCTAGGATAGGGTTATTGTCTCTCTAAGGGCTAGGGAATCTTGGTGTTATTTCTTTAGGTTGGTTGTTACAAGATTGGCTGATTTCGGGGTTTCTTTCTTGGATCATTTGATTTGGAGTCTGTAATCTGTAAACTGGTTCTTAATAGTGCAGTGAGCTTCTCCTGTTTCAGAGCTCAACGAGGACGTAGCCTTCCCATTCTTGGAAAGGTGAACCGCGGTAAAATTTGGTGTTGAATCTTTTCTGTGATTGCTTGATCTGTTAGTTTTTGTTAGGTTTGTGTGTATGTGTTTTTACAACAATGGTATCAGAGTGGGTTACATCAGAGCCTAGTGTGACTTCAAGATCCTTAATCTAGGAAAATTTGAATTCTAGGGTTTCAACAAATTTGGGGGTTTTCTGAATTGTCAGGTTCTAGGGTTCTTAGGAGTCTATAGGTTATCAATAAACTGAAAATTGTCAAGAATTGAAATCAATTTCTGATTCTAGCATCATGAGTTCAACCCCCATGGAAATCTCCCAGTACGATGGGAAGATAGACTTCAATTCTTGGAAGAAGAAAATGAAGGCCCTACTATCACATAATAAAGTAGGGATTGCACTTGAAAAGAAGATAGAAAAATGGCAAGAAGAACAAGTTAAAGAGAAAGGCAGAATAGACGAGGAGGCATACAACTTGATCGTGATGAATCGGGCAGACAATGTGCTAAGGAAAGTGGACGGATTGGAGGCTCTAATCACACTCTGGGGTAAACTCGAATCTCTGTATGTTTTACAAAGTGTACCCAATTTGCTTTTTTAAAGGGTGCACTATTTTCATATAGAATGGACAGTAGTAAGTCAATAGAAGATAATCTAGATGAATTCTTGAAAATGACTATAATCCTAAAAGGCACTGACCAAGAATTAGGAGACACAAGCCTGGCCATGATCCTTTTAAACTCATTAACAGAAGACTACCAAGTAGTCAAGAATGCTTTACAGTACTCAAGTACTATTCCTAGTGTAGATCTCATCATAGTAGGACTAAAAGCTAGGGAGTTAGAGTTGAAGATTCATAAAAGAAATGGAAATAATCTGTTTGTAAAGGGTAAAATAGAACTAGGAAGTTCCTCTAATGGCATGCAAAGAAACACATGGTCTAAGAATAAGAAGAAAGGAAAAGGTACTAATAAGAAAGGGGAGACTAGGAAATGTTTTCACTGTAACAAAACTGGTCACTTAAAAAAGAATTGCTACAATTGGATTAGAAAACAAAAGTCAGAAAACACTGAGAGTAATGTAGCTTGTGCAGAGAATAATGTTACTGACCCATAAGTACTCACTATGTCTAGGACAGAACAAACTCAAGATTGGGTGTTAGACTCAGGATGCTCATTTCACATGAGCCCTAACAAAGATTGATTCCATGACTTTAGGGGTGGTGAATATGAAACTGTTTTCATGGGCAATAACAACACTTGCAAAGTTTTAGGACTAGGAAATATAACCCTAAGATTGGATGATGGAAAGCTCATAATATTGTCTAATGTTAGATACATCCCTGAATTAAAAAGGAACCTAATATCCTTAGGTACTTTAGATGAATCAGGATGTAGTTATAAAGCTGAAGGGGGATGTATAAATGTGTTTAAGAATAACCACATTGTGTTGAGGGAACTGAAGAAAAAAGGGTTGTATCTATTGTGTGGCTGTTATCACCCTGAGAAAAGAAATAGTGCATTGGTCTCCTCTAACCTAAGTGTAACTGATAAATGGCACCTAAGGCTAGGGCACATGAGTCAAAGGGGCATGAACATCCTTAGCCAACAAGGTTTGCTTGGTAAAGATAGGATAACCTCTCTATACTTTTGTGAAACATGTGTATTAGGAAAGCAACATAGAGTTAGATTTACTAAAGGCATACACCTATCCAAAAATTGCTTAGACTACCTTCATGTAGATATTTGGGAACCCGAGAGAGTTAGGTCTCATGGAGGAAATACCTATTTTCTCGCCACAGTTGATGACTTCAGTAGGAAGGTATGGGTCTACTTGCTGAAGTCCAAAGATGAGGCTTTGAGTAAGTTTAAAATTTGGAAAACACTTGTGGAGAATCAGGTTGACAGAAGAGTGAAAGCCTTAAGAACAGATAATGGATTGGAGTTTTGCAATGTGGAATTTGATAACTACTATAGAGATTAGGGTATTTTAAGGCGCAGAACAGTTAGGAAAACCCCTCAGCAAAATGAGGTTGTTGACAGGATAAACAGAACCCTGTTAGAAAAAGTTAGTGTCTCTTGTTTACTTCAGGCCTTCCAAAAACCTTTTAGGGAGAAGCTTTGACTACTACTGCTTATCTAATAAACAGAAGCCCAAATAGTTCCATAGAATTCAAATGCCCATAATCTAAGTGGTTAGAGAGGGACTTGAATCTAAGCCACCTAAAGGTGTTTGGCTGTGCTGCATATGCACAAACGAGTGATGGAAAACTAGAGCCTAGGTCTATAAAGTGTGTACTCCTAGGATACCAAGAGGACACTAAAGGCTATAGGTTGTGGGACAGAACTACCCCAAGGGTAAAGATCATAGTTAGCAGAGATGTAATATGTAATGAAGGGGATTTCCCTTGCAAGACTACTAACAATGATGCAGGTTCTCCAATCAACAATGAAACTCAACCAAGTCAACCAGACACCACAACAATTGAGGTGGAGACAATCAGCATACAACTGGAGGTTACCTAACTAGAAAATGAACCTGTACTAGAAGAAGAAACATTACCTGATGCACGAGACCTAGAAGAAGTTGAAACAGAGGAGGCCCAATACCCCTTGCTTAATGAACTGCAGGAACACCAACTAGCAAGGGATAGGACCAAAAGGGAGATTAGGCCTCCAGCAAGGTATTCATATACAAAGTTGATATATGCAGCCTTATTGGCAGGAACCGAAGTATTGAGAACAGAACCTGAGTCATATTCAGAAGTAATGACTTCAAAGGATAGGGACAAATGGTGGCAAGCAATGACAGAGGAAATGAATTCCCTAAAGGTAAATGGGACTTGGTCCCTTGTTCCTAAACCTAAAAATCAAAAAGTTATTCAGTGTAAATGGTTGTATAAGATTAAGGAGGGTATAGCAACAAATGAACCCCCTAGATACAAAGCTAGACTGGTGGCCAAATGGTACACCCAAAGGGAGGGCATAGACTTCAATGAAGTCTTCTCTCCCATAGTCAAATACAAGACCATTAGGATGATGTTGTCTATTGTAGCTCATCAAGACCTAGAGTTAGAGCAACTTGACGTAAAAATAGCTTTCCTACATGGTGATTTAGAAGAGCAAATCTTCATGTTCAGCTAGTAGGCTTTGTAGATAATCAAAGGCCAAACCATGTTTGCAGGGTGCATAAGTCCTTATATGGCTTTAAGCAATCACCTAGACAATGGTATAAAAGATTTGATACCTTTATAATCAACTTAGGATTCACTAGGAGCAAATACGATAACTGTTTTTACTTTGCTCTGAATGATGACATGCCTATTTACCTACTGCTTTATGTCGATGATATGCTCCTGATTAGTAAATCAAATTCCAAGATAACTGAATTAAAAGTCAGACTCAACTCTGAATTTGATATGAAAGACCTAGGAGTGGCTAAGAAAATTCTTGGAATGTTCATAGATAGGGACAAAAGCAAGAGGACTCTAAAAATCCATCAAAAATCATATCTGTAGAAATTAGTCTCTAAATTTAGAATGTCTGACTTTAAGCATGTGTCAATGCCCCTTGCAAATCATTTTGTACTATCTAAGTCACAGTGTCCTAAAAGTCCTGCTGAAACCATTCAAATGGAGGTTGTTCCTCACTCTAATGTCATAGGATCAGTAATGTATGCAATGATTAGCACTAGACCAGATTTAGCCTTTGCAATATCTCTTTTGAGTAAATACATGTCAAACCCAGGGAGTGATCACTGGATTACTCTAAAATGGGTGCTCAGATACATTAAAAGTACTACATGTATAGGCTTATAATATTGTAAAAGAACATTTACACTTGATCTTGTTGGATTTGTGGATTCAGACTTTGTAGGTGATAGGGATAGTAGGAAGTCAACTACGGCCTATTGTTTTACACTTGGGGGGAATTGCATCAGTTGGAAATCACAACTACAGCCTCTAGTTGCTCTCTCATCGACTGAAGCAGAATATGTGGCCCTGGCTGATGGTTTCAAGGAAGCCATATGGATGCAAAGACTACTGACAGAAGCTAAGCTGACTGATAGCAAAGTGACTGTCTTCTCAAACAGTCAAAGTGCTATACTGTTAAGCAAAAATCCTATCTATCATGAAAGAACAAAACATGTGGACATAAGATTTCATTTCATTAGAGACCTAAGCACCAAAGGATTGATTCCCACTGAAGAAAATCCAGCAGACATGGGAACAAAAATTGTCACTCTAGCAAAGTTCAAGCATTGCATGAACTTGCTATTTCTGAAATAAGCAGAAGACAACAGAGCTATGAGGGAATCAATTGAGGTTAAACTACACTAAAGAGAGTGAAGTGGGGAAGTTGGTTTCAAGTCTTCAAGGTGGAGATGAAGACTAAAACGATGTCGTGTTACTTAACTAAGTAATACGCTGTCGTTTCAGGATAATAGAAAAATCAATCTGGACCATCAGTCATCTTGAGATCCAACAACTGCAATTAGTCCAATTCTGGTCAATGGTATTTAAGCAAATGAGTCTTCAGTCTTCAGAGAGAGTTTTTTGATCGATATACTGTGTAAAGGAAATTGCTTTCTTAGGGTTTTTTGTCCAGTTCTAAAATCATAATCATTGTAACTAGTTTGAGTGATTGTGTTAGTCATTCTGGGATAGGGTTATTGTCTCTCTAAGGGCTAGGGAATCTTCGTGTTATTTCTCTAGGTTGGTTGTAACAAGATTGGTTGATTTCGGGGTTTTTTTCTTGGATCATTTGATTTGGAGTCTGTAATCTGTAAACTGGTTCTTAATAGTGCAGTGAGCTTCTCCTGTTTCTGGAGCTCAACGTGGACATAGCCTTCCCATTCTTGGAAAGGTGAACCACAGTAAAATTGTGGTGTTGAATCTTTTCTGTGATTGCTTGATCTATTAGTTTTTGTTAGATTTGTGTGTGTGTTTTTACAACAGATGGCAAGGGTGGTAAACTCTCAGATTTTCCAGAGTATTCTAACCCTTTTTGGCCTCCACCATCTTGGTTAAAGCTGCATTCCTCCTCACTTGGTCGTTGAACAAACGTTATTGATTCTCTGTTCAAGTTGTTACAATTTCAATTGAAAATTAATCTTTAATTTTCATTTTTCAATCTCTTAATTATACGCTTTCTTGATATTGGATTGTATGGATACATTTGGGCTATTTATATGAGGTTTTTCCCAATATATTTATATCATTTGATGAAGATGATAAGTAATAGTAAATAGTATACACGTTAAGCACCATTTCAAAGAGGTCACCCTCTTCTTAAGCACCTTTTTCTTCTTAAGTATATTGAGAAGTTAAAGAGTTGCCTTATTTCCATGTTTTTTGTTTTTTGTTTTTATCTTTCTTAGAGCATCTCCAAGATATTTTTTATATGACCCAAACTCTTTATTATAAAGAGTTAATTCATAAAAACAAGAGTCCAATAGACTCTTTATTATTTAAATATAAATTAAAGAGTGAGTTTGACTCTCCATATCTAGAGAGTCAAATTTCACTCTTTATCTTAATTTTAATTAATAAATTATAAGTTTCTATACATTTTGTTTATTAATTCTCTCTCCTATTAACTATCTTTCTTGAAAAAACATATTCTCTCTCCTAAAATTTAAAGAGTCCATTGGATTTGAATAAAAATTTTGTTTTTTATATTTAGAATTTAATGAAGATGCTTTTATTTATATGAAATGTGCTCTTTAAAATAAAGAATAGAGATGCTCTTATATTGAGAAAACTAGACATGAGAACCGCGCATTGCATAGGTATGTTTATTCAATGTTTTTGAAATAGATTGTAAACAAATTTATTCTAACAAAATGAACTAATTAGATTAAGACATAATAATTGTTAAATTATACAAATTTTAAAGTAAATATAAATTTTATATATATAGAAAGTTGTGTTAAGATAAAATTAATAATTATACATGTATAATTATTAATATTAGTTATAGGTAGATGTCATTAAATCATTCATCTAACTTGAAAAGATCACCTGAATATTATATGGTCTAATTATATTTTCAGGATAATCACCTTGTACAATTGATATTGTTTTTACAGACATGTCTTTGATATTTGATGTCAGTATTTTGTAGTGAATCACATATGATATTTAAGATCATCTAAATATTATCAAGATCGACTATTTAAACTTAAAATTTATACTGACCTTTCACAATTTCTGTAACTTATGTTCATTTTCAAGTTGCGTTGCATGAGTATGTTTATTATATATTTTTTTTTACATTATTATCGGTTTTTTTGTCTTTTAAATATATATTTTCTTTAATGAAGTTCATTTTATATTAAATTGATAATTAAAAAATCAATAAATAAAATATCCCCAAATTGAACTCAAAGTTTATATCATCATGGTTCTTCTCACATATGTCATCATTTGAAATCTGCAACCAAAGTTTAAAACTTTGTCAAGAAAAACAAAACCATTTGCAGGATAACCCACTGGGTATTATTGATAAGTCTATAAATTAATCAAAGAAAGAGAAACTTTGTTGAAAACATTTGAACTTTTAAGCAAGAGACTTGCATAGCCAAAGGAAAAAACAGATTTTGATTGTTGAGAAGAAAAAATGAATTATTTTTATTATTATTGTTTTAGAAATTAAAAAAATTAAGAATGTTGAGAAGAGAACTCACATAGAAAACAACAACAACTCCAACAACATAAACTGAAGGCAACTTAATTGAAGCATTGAAGAAACTATGAAGATAAAGATCATGTGACACAAATCTATTTGCTGCAATTAGAATTGACCACCACCTAAACCAAAAAACGCAATTGATGATAGCATCCTAAAGAAAGACGATAATTGTAAAACCCACAAATCAAACAACAAAATCAATCCAAAAATCAACAAATAGAGATAGAACAAATACAATTAGAACTACATATCAATATTTGTTTTCCTTTGTCATCACTAAAATTAAATTTATTTTATGTGTGTGATGACAAAATGAATGGTTTAGCAGTAGGTCTATAGTTATCCTAATTCATCATATAATATATTAAATTAAATCCCTATCTTTCTAGTTTCCAAAGATTCAAACCACTCATTCGTTAGACTTTATTGAGCAAGTTATGACTAATTTACTACTGATTGTTCAGTGGAAATCGAGAAACAGGGGAAACTAAAATGTGTGTGATAATAAAAGAAATGGATCGATAGTAGGGCTAAAGTTATTCAAATTAAATGTATAATATATCAAATTAAAGCCATGTCTCTCTAGTTTCTAAAGATTCAAATCTCTCATCAATTGGATTTTTATTGAGCAAGTTATGATCAATTTACTACGGATTGTTCCTTAGAAACCAAAATGTGTGTGGTGATAAAATGAATGGTTCGGAAGAGGGGTTATAGTTATCAAAATTAAGCTATAATATATAAAATTAAAGCCTTATCTATCTAGTTTCTAAAGATTCAAACCTCTCATCAATTGGATTTTTATTGAGAAAGTTATGATCAATTTACTACTGACTGTTCAATGGAAACTAAAATGTGTGTGATGATAAAATGAATGGTTTACTAAAACTACATGGTTCACTAAAACTACATGGTTCAGCATCAAACATCAATTCATATTTGTTAAGTAAATGAAATTAGTTATATTCAGCAACAATCTCTTTACATGATATATATGTATGTAACATAAAAAGATATTAACCAAAAGAGATAGAACAATTACAATTAAAGCTACATATCAATATTTGTTTTCCTTTAAGGATAATAATAATGGTTCAACATATTATAAATATTTTACTAAAGCTACATGGTTCAACAACAAACATCAGATGATATTTGTCATACAAATAAAATTTGTTATATTCAGCAACAACTTGTTTTCAATATATGTATGTAACATAAAAAAATATCAATAAAAAGAGATAGAACAAATACAATTAAAACTGCATATCAAGATTTGTTTTCTTTTGTCATCACTAAAATTGAATTGGTTTATTGTGTGTAATGATAAAATAAATGGTTCGGCCGCAGGTCTATAGTTATTAAAATTAATCGTATAATATACCAAATTAAAGTCCTGTCTTTCTAGTTTCCAAAGATTCAAATCGCTCATCAATTGGATTTTTATTGAGTAAGTTATGGCCAATTTACTACTGATTGTTCAGTGGAAATCTAGAAATAGTGATGATAAAAGGAATGGTGTGTAAGTGGGGCTATATTTATCCAAATTATATGTATATATATCAAATTAAAGACCTATCTGTCTAGTTTCTAAATATTCAAACCTCTCATCAATTGGAGCTTTAGTGAGCAAGTTATGGTCAATTTACGACTAACTGTTTAGTGGAAACCGAATGGTATGATGATAAAAGGAATGGTTTGACAATGGGGCTACAGTTATCTAAATTAATCATATAATATATCAAATTAAACCTTGTATGTCTAGTTTCTAATGATTCAAACCTCTCATTAATTGGAGTTTTATTGAGCAAGTTATGGTTGATTTCATACTGATTGTTCAATGGAAACCGAAATGTGTGTGATGATAAAATGAATGGTTCGGTAGTGGGGCTACAGTTATTCAAACTAAGCGTATAATATATCAAACTCAATCCCTATCTATCTAGTTTTCAAAGATTCAAACCACTCATCAAATGGATTTTTATTGAGCAAGTTATTGTTAATTTACTACTGGCTGTTTAGTGAAAATTGAGAAATAGAGGAAACCGATGTGTGTATAATGATAAAAGGAATAGTTCGGCAATGGGGCTACAGTTATCCAAATTAAGCCTATAATATATCAATTTAAATCCCTGTTTGT
This sequence comes from Pistacia integerrima, assembly GCA_026225825.1. Taxonomy (NCBI): domain Eukaryota; kingdom Viridiplantae; phylum Streptophyta; class Magnoliopsida; order Sapindales; family Anacardiaceae; genus Pistacia; species Pistacia integerrima. Next base: position 38,867,253 of record CM047747.1, read on the forward strand.
CTAGTTTCTCAAGATTCAAACTTCTCATCAATTGGATTTTTATTGAGCAAGTTATGGTCAATTTACTATTGACTATTTAGTGGAAGTTGAAATGTGTGTGATGATGAAATGAATGATTCAGCAGTGGGGCTACGGTTGTCTAAATTAAGTGTATAATATATCAAATTAAAGTATTATCTGTCTAGTTTCTAAAAATTCAATCATATCATCGATTGGATTTTTATTAAGCAAGTTATGGTCAATTTACTACTAATTGTTTAGTAGAAACTGAAATGCGTGTGTTAAATAAATGAAATTAGTTACATTCAGCAACAACCTCTTTTTATGATATATGTATGTAACATAAAAGCTGCATGGTTCGGCAACAAAAATCAAATAGTATTTGTGATACAAATAAAATTTGTTATATCCAGCAACAACTTGTTTTCGATATATGTATGTAACATAAAAAAATATCTACAAAAAGAGATAGAACAATTACAATCAAAACTACATATCAGTATTTGTTTCCCTTTAGCATCACTAAAATTGAATTGTTTTTATGTGTGTGATGATAAAATGAATGGTTCGGCCGCAGGTCTATAGTTATCGAAACTCATCATATAATATATCAAATTAAAGCTCTATCTTTCTAGTTTCCAAAGATTCAAACTGCTCATCAACTGAATTTTTATTGAGTATAAGAAGATATCAACAAAAAGAGATAGAACAATTATAATTAAAACTACCTATCAATATTTGTTTTCCTTTAAGGATAATAATAATGGTTCGGCATATTACAAATGGTTTACTAAAGCTACATAGTTCAGCAACAAATATTAGATGATATTTGTGATACAAATAATATTTGTTATGTCCAACTACAACCTGTTTTTGATATATATATATATATATATATATAACATGAAAACATATCAATAAAAAGAGATAGAACAAATACAATTAAAACTACATATCAATATTTATTTTCCTTTGTCATCACTAAACTTGAATTGGTTTTATGTGTGTGATGATAAAATAAATGGTTCAGCCGTAGGTCTATAGTTATCAAAATTCATCATATAATATATCAAATCAAAGCTCTAGCTTTCTAGTTTTCAAATATTTAAACCGCTTATCAATTAAATTTTTATTAAGTTATGGTCAATTTACTATTGATTGTTTAATGGAAATCAAGAAACCGGGGAAACCAAAATTTGTGTGATGATAAAAGTAATGGTTTGGAAGTAGGGCTATAGTTATCCAAATTAAGCATATAATATACCAAACTAAAGCCCTCTCTTTCTAGTTTTTAAAGATTTAAACCTCTCATCAATGGGAGTTTTATTGAGCATGTTATGGTCAATTTACTACTGACTATTCAATGAAAACCAAAATGTGTGATGATAAAAGGAATGGCTCAACAGTGGGGCTATAGTTATCCAAATTAAGTATATAATATATCAAATTAAAGCCCATCTGTCCAGTTTTTAAAGATTCAAACCGCTCATCAATTGGATTTTTATTGAGCAAGTTATTACTAATTTACTATTGACTATTCAGAGAAAATCGATAAACAAGGGAAACCGATATGTGTATGATGATAAAAGGATTGATTCGGCAATGGGGCTACAATTATCCAAATTAAGCATATAATATATCAATTTAAAGCCCTGTATATCTAGTTTCTAAATATACAAACCTCTCATCAATTAGATTTTTATTGAGCAAGTTATGATCAATTTACTACTGACTACTTAATGGAAGCCGAAATGTGTGTGATGATGAAAGGCATGATTTGGCAGTGGAGCTACAGTTATCAAAATTAAGCGTATAATATATCAAATTAAAGCACTGTTTGTCTAGTTTTTGAAGATTCAATCCTCCTATCAATTGGGTTTTTATTGAGCAAGTTATGATCAATTTACTACTGATTATTTAGTAAAAACCGAAATGCATGTGATGATAAAATGAATGGTTTACTTGACCCAAATTTAAGGGATTAACATATTAAGACTGATAAGAAATATTGCAAATAACACCTATTAATTGGAAAATGGAATCAGCCAAAATTAATTCATTTAACATATATATACTCGCACATCAGCATGACATAAACAATTAATCATTCGTATCATAAATTAAAATACACGAATATTTTACAGAAAACATATTCAACACAAATGAATTGTTTCTACTAATATAGAAATGACACATACTCACAGTTCGGCTGACAATAGGATCATCCCCGATTTGATCTTAGTAAAGTATATGAGCATTTCCTTGAATACAAACATAACAAAATTTAATTGATCTTTATGTTAAGATCGTTAAGGAAGAATTATTCATTCATATAACAACTGTTACCTAAAAACGAAATCAATAAAAGTTAATTAATCTTCATATTAAAATTGTTAAAGAATACACTTACCGTTCGGCAGGACTAACACAATTAATCATTCAAATAGATTGACTGAACAAAAACAATCATTCAACCAAATAATAACCGTTAAAATAGTTAGGAGATATACTTACAATTTCATATTAAAATAGTTAAACGATATACTTACAGTTCAGAAGAACAAATCAAAATAACAACTTATTTGATAATATCAATCGATATCCTTCCTTTATTCCATGCCAATTCATAAATCTTTAACCTATAAACAACAACAAAAACATAAATAAATAAAAAGTCATCAATTAACAAAATCAAGAAGAACAGATGTATTATTGACACAAACTAACATGACCTATAAACAATTAACAAAAGACCAGATGTATTGTTAACACCAACTAACATATTGCGATAATACACAACTGAACATACGCCCTTTCTATAACCCCTTATTTAGACCTTTCAAATGCCAACACAATTAAATACGAAGAAAGATTTGCAATGTCAATACAATGCTCCTATATAATTATTAATAAACAAGTGTGCTTTTACTACCAATACGAATAAATCCAAGATGTCATTATGGTTAGATATTTAGAATGCTAATGCAAGACACCTATATTATTATTATTATTAATTATTAATACATATTCTATTTTTTAAATTAATTAATAATTATAGATGGAACAATAAATACCAATCTAACATGTTAAGATAGAACAAGTTGATTAGCTTATCAATCCATTGTGTCAAAATGAAGCAATTCTAGAGTTTCCAAAGTCAGTCACATGGCGAACAACCCGCATGTGTATTCAGCTATATATATAGATGGCTAACTCTTATTTGAATATTTAATGTCTAAGAGTCTGCTAGAATTCACTAGAATAATTACTCTCCATTAATTGTGACTATTTGTATTACCAACTTTATAAGTCAATTTGAATTTCTTTTACATAATATTATAATTTGGAGGAGTTTGTTTGGGTTTCACAAGAACAATGATTGTCTAAATAAACTGTGACTATTTGTATTACCATTAGTGTTGAATTATGATTATATATTATCTTCCTTGAATCACCATTCTCTCAACTGACTGCTTGCAATTTGCAGCCATGGTTACAATCACTCCCGATTGGACCAGACTTCCTCGAGACCTCCTCACCTTAATGGCAAAACGTCTCCACACACGAATTGACATTCTTTGTTTTCGTGCAGTTTGTCGTTCATTTCGATGCATACTTCCTTTTCTTCCAAAAGTCATGTTCCCAGAATCATTTTAAGAACTATTGACTTTCTCAAAGGTCCTTATCCTGACAATAAAGGCCTCTTTGACCTTACCAAGTCTACTGTTTACGCTATCCAGCCCTTTTACGATGAAACATCTCAACCATGGTTAGTCCAAGTCAAAGAATCAACTTCAGGTAAAGTCCGAATGGAAGATCCCCTTGTTAACCAAAGAAAGAAAAAGGGTAAAAAGGTCAAGACTGTAGTTTGTCTATTAAACTCATGCGGTGTCGTTTTTATTATCATTGTCATCTCTGTCATTTCATATAAAAGAGAGGTCAACTGCAGTTTGTACTTAACTAAAAAAGTAAATACAAATCTACGAATTTCAGCTCTCACTTTTCTTTCAATGTTGTTCCAGATCTCACATGGTATCAGAGCCTATGACTAGTGTCCATGGCTAAGATTTCTGGTTTTTCAGTCTGAAATTATCATGGAGAAAACAGTTCTTGGTTCAGCTCAGTCTTCACTGTTCAACTCTTCTCAATCTTCAATCTTCTCATCTAGCTTACAAGTAGTGAATCCGAAGCTTACAAGGGATAATTACAAAGACAATTACCGCTTCTAGAGGTTGCAAGTCTTATCAGCTTTAGGAGCGCTTGAATTGGAGGAACATTTGACAGGTTCTGTTCCTTGTCCTGAACCCTTGATTGGTTCAGAAATTGATTGTTCTATTGAATCAATTGAAAATAACCTAACTAAAGGGAAGATTAATCCAACTTATATAGCTTGGAAAAAGACTGATAAGCTTCTTGTAACTTGGCTCTTGGCTTCTATTTTAGAATGTATGTTCAGTCATATATCCAAATGTCAGTTTGCCTCTGAAATTTGGTATAGCCGTGAAAATGAATTTCTTACCGATTCCAAAGCAAGAGCACTTCACTTGAAGAATTTACTTCAAAACACTCAAAAAGGAAGTATGAGTGTAAATGAATTCATTAAGAAAATGAAAGGGATTGCAGAGAGTTTGTCCGCCAATGGTCAGGTGATAACTGATGAAGATCTTCTTCAGTATGTATTGGATGGACTAGGGCCAGAGTTTGATGCTGCTGTGGTTAATTTGACATCTCGAATCGAATCTAAGTTTGATTCAATGACATTATAGGAAGCCTAATTCCTGCTTCAAAAGTATGAAATGAGGCTTGAAAAGTTTAACACTGGTGATTTTTCTAATAGCTCACTCAATTTAGCTTCTCTCAATAATTCTGGTGCCAAAACTGTACACTCTGCTACTGCAAAAGGATCTACCAATGCAAGTGGTGATGTAACTGGAACTCCAAATGCACTCAACAATATGATGACCTTGGGTCATAATCTGCCTCTTGCACCAATTTATCAGGCTTATGCACCGTCTATTCATGGTGATCCATATTTCTCTACTGGACATCAAAATCAGTTTGGTGGATCTTTTACTGCTCCTTTTCCATCCTTTAGAGCACCTGGTTACAACACTTTTGGAAGAGGAAGAGGCCGAGGTAATGGTCGAGGTAAATCAATCTACCAAGTCTGTAGTAAAATTGGTCATACCATAATTCAGTGCTACCATAGGTACAATTCAAACTATAATGGAGCTCTTCCATAGTTTAATGTTGGTTCTCCACAGTTCAATGCTAATTCTCTGTCTCAGTATGGTGTGAATTTCACTCAATTTGTGGTTTCATCACCATAATTTGGTTCTAGTACTCAGCCAAATTATAGTTCTACTGGTGGCCCTTCACAAGCATTTATTCCTGGCATTTCTTATTTAGGAGCCAATTTGCAACAAGAAGGCACCAATGCTTTTTTCTCTACTCAGCAGCAAGGCTCACAGCAACATAGTTTTCCAGTTCCGAATCAACAAATGCAGTCACCCAGCCAAGCTTACTTTGTGTCACATCAAACTCCTTTACACCATCCACACTCCATAGCACCCTATGACTACTCCTCTATCTCAATCACCAAACCAGAACTACTTTGCAACTCATCAAAATCCATCTCATCCTCCTAATACCATAATGCCTATAACTGTCCCTACTGCCAACACACCTAATCTAGCCTGGTACATGGATTCAGATGCTAACGACCATGTTACTTTTGATCCTAACCAACTAGCAACCAGCAGAAATTATGAGGGGGTCGATCAACTACAAGTAGGCAATGGTGAGTCTCTCAACATTTCACATATTGGCTTTACCTTGTTACCTAGTTCTTTGCAGTTTAAGTGTTTATATTTGAAAAATGTTTTGTGTGTGCCAAAAATAACTAAGAATCTTCTTAGTATTTCAAAATTTACACAAGATAATAATGTAGTTGTGGAATTTAATTTTGATTGTTGCCTTGTTAAGGACAAGGATACCAGAACAGTGCTATTGCATGGAGGAATTAAAGCTGGCTTGTATCAGTTGCACATTCCCTCTAGTCTGCCATCACCCTCTCTGACTGTTAATACTTCATTGTTAATACTTCATCTAGTTTTCCCGTGAAGACTATTCCCATCAGTTTGAACTCAAAAGCTTTTGTTTCTTCAGTTGGTCATAATTCATTAGGTAGTAATAAAACATTTTAGAATGAGCTAAATACCTCTGCTGACAAATGTATATCTAGCAATGCTGCTTTGAATTCCAATAAATGTACTATGCATACTGATCATAATTGTAATACTTGTTTTGGTAATACAAATTCTTGCTCAGTGAATGAAACTTCAAATTCTGGTTATACTTCTATGTCCTCTTTGATGAATGATCATTTAAGTACAGATAGTAGACATAATTCTGTCATTTTGTTGAATTCTACAAATACTGATAATAATAAAATTGTGAATTCTGCCACTTTATTACGTTCATTGCATTCTGAAAATACTGATATTGGACAGTTTAAGAAATCTGAGAGTTTAAGTTCTGATTGTACTCCTACAACTTCTCTGGTTAGTGCTAATTTAAGTACATACATAATTCTCAGTTCTAAAACTGTTTTGAACACTGCAGATGCTGATCATAAACACTCCATATTAGCTACTACATCATCAGCATTTCATGTTAGTCACACTGATGCTAATACATTCCTCTGGCACAATAGGTTAGGACACCCCCATTCTGATGTCCTTACTAAAATTTTGTCTCATCTTCATCCTAATCATACACAGTCCGTTTCCTCTCTTTTTTTCTGTTTTTTTTTTTTTCTTTTTTTTGTGATGCCTGCAAACTAGGAAAGCTCCATAGGAACAGTTTTCCTATTTCTCATTCTAGAGCTTCTCAACCTCTTGAACTTGTACATAGTGATGTTTGGGGGCTAGCTCCAATATCATCTTTTGATGGATTTAAGTATTATATTCATTTCATTGATGATTTTAGTAGATTCACCTGGATATTTCCATTAAGAACTAAAGCTGAGGTTAATTCAGTGTTCATTAAATTTCATCACTTGGTTGAGAGACTATTTAATTACAAACTCAAGTGCTTGCAATCTGACCAAGGAGGTGAATATAAGGGGTTAGTTTCTTATCTTACTAATGCTAGAATTTAGTTTAGACATTCTTGTGCGTATGTCCATCAACGAAATGGACGGAGTGAGAGAAAACATAGACATATTGCTGAAACTGGTTTGACCTTACTTGCACATGCATCCATGCCTTTGCATTTTTGGTGGTTGGCATTTGAAACTGTTGTTTTTCTTGCCTAGCTCAGTTTTGAATTTTATATCACCTTATCAAGTTTTATTTGGTAGACCACCTCTTTACTCATCCTTAAAGGTTTTTGGTTGTGCTTGTTTTCCTTACTTGAGAGATTTTAGTAAACATAAACTCAGCTTTCACTCTTCTAAATGTGTCTTTGTTGGTTATAGTCTCATTCATAAGGGATATAAATGAATCACTGCTGAAGGAAAACTCTTTGTCACACCTAGTGTTCAATTTAATGAAACACAATTTCCCTTTGCTACTGGTTTTCAGTCCTCAAAATCTAAACCTGTTTCTTTATCATCTGTTCCCACTACATTCAGTTTTCCTTTTGTCTCAATACCTATTGCAACAGATTCAACCAGCAATGGTTCTCCAGCAGTGCCCTGGTCTTTAACTTGTCCCTCAGCAGCAACTGGTAAGCAAATTCCACTAATTCTAATTGTCCTAACCCTTATTCTTCATGTCAACCTGTGTTGTTGCCTCAATCACCAAGCCCTTCATCTCCTTCAATCCACCTCACCAATTATAGTAACATATTCTAAATTAGTGTCTACTGCACCTTTTACTACCAAGTCAAATTCAGCCACTCAAACATCAACATCCTCTACTTTCTCACCAGTTTTACCAGATAATTCTTGTCCAGTTATGTCTCCACATCCTGCATTATCCATAAAAACAGACACCACTTCCTCTTTAGCATATCCAAAGACTACTTCTTGTCCACTTGTAGTTGATTTGTCCTCATATAAGCTTGCTGGTACATCTTCTCATCCTTCCTCACATTCATCCAAACTTGAATCATCTATCAACACACAGCCTATGCTTACTAGAGCCAAACTTGCTGATCAGTCTAGAATAGTCCTTGTAGTGTCAAAGCCATTAATTGTCCAACCTGAACCTGCTTTAATAAGTGAAGCCCTTGCTAGTGCTGAGTTGAGAATAGCTATGCAGGATGAGTTTACAGCCTTACTAAAAAATGAGACATGGACCCTTGTACCAAAGACACCTGATATGAATATTGTTGGAAATAAATGGGTGTTTAGATTCAAGTTTCATGCTGATGGGTCATTACAAAAATATAAAGCCAGGTTCATTGTAAAGGGTTTTCAACAAACCCCTGGTTTGCACTATTTTGAAACTTTTAGTCCAGTTATCAAACCTGCCACTATAAGAATTATATTTACCCTTGTTGTCTCACAAGGCTGGGACATCTAACAAGTTGATGTTAATAATGCCTTTTTCAATGGCACCTTAAGTGAAACTGTTTACATGCGTCAACCTGAAGGTTTTGAACATCCTCAGCTTTCGTCCCATGTGTGCAAACTCAATAAGGCATTATATGGTCTTAAACAAGCTCTGAGGGCTTGGTTTGAAAAGCTTAAGCAAGCCTTAGTGAATAGAGGATTCAAAAATTCTGTATCAGATTCAAGTATGTTTATTTTTCAGAATGCAACTCAGGTTCTATACATTCTCATCTACGTTGATGACATCTTGGTTACTGGATCAGACAAATATGCTATTTTATAGCTTGTGACAGAATTAAACAGTGAATTTGCTCTAAAAACTCTTGGCTCTGTCACCTACTTTCTTGGTCTAGAAGCTCATCGAAATGCTAAAGGTCTTCACTTACGACAAACTAAGTACATTGTTGATCTATTGGCTAAAACAAAGATGCAAGATGCTCATGCTTGTCCTACTCCTATGGCTACTAGAACAAAACTTTTTGGTTCTGACAGTGAGCTATTCAAAGATCCTAGTTTATACAGAAGCACCATAGGAGCCTAGCAATATCTAACTTTGACCAGGCCTGATATAAGCTTCACTGTCAACAAGCTCAGCCAATTTCTTCAAGCCCCAACTGAACTTCAATGGCAAGCCTGCAAAAGAGTCTTAAGGTATATCAAAGGCACTCAGTTTCATGGGCTGCAATTTAGGCCAACAACTACATTTTGTGTTGAGTGTTATACAGATGTAGATTGGGGAAGTAATCTTGATGACCGAAGGTCTACAAGTGGTTATTGTATTTACTTGGGGCCTAATCTTATTCAATGGAGCTCTCGTAAGCAAAAGGTTGTTGCATTATCTTCCACAGAGGCTGAGTACAGGGCACTTGCACATATAGCCACTGAATTAACCTGGTTAGACAGTGTATTTTCTGAATTGGGTATAAGCTTGAGTGCCACTCATGTAATATGGTGTGATAACCTTAGTGCAGGAGCTTTGGCATCTAATCCTGTTTATCATGCAAGAACCAAACATATTGAGATTGACATACATTACATAAGAGATCAAGTTCTAGCTAAGAAGGTGATAGTCCAATATGTTCCTTCCAAGTTGCAAATTGTTGATGTTCTGACTAAGTCCTTATCAGTAGCTCAATTTCAAGAGCTGAAACAAAAACTCAATGTAGTTGCAGTTAATATTTCCAGTGAACAAGAAGTTGGTTTTCCAATTTCAAGAAACTGAAGTTTTTTGTTTGTTGACTAGGAGATGGTGTTTCTAAAGTGTTTCTATAAATGTAGTGTTTCTGGTATGAGAAATGTACTACTAAAGGAGTGTTTCTAGTCTGAGAAGTGTACTGCTGAAGAATGACTTGAAACTACAGTGTCTTATAACTGCTGAAGATGCAGCTGTAGTTTTTTTTTTATCTATTTGAGGAGTGTGGCAGATTCTTGAGTATATTGAGTATGGAGTGTGTCGTTTCTGATTTAAGGAATGTGACAGATTCTTGAGTATGTTGAATATGGACTGTGTGATTTCTGATTTGAGGAGTGTGACAGATTCTTGAGTATGTTAAATATGGAGTGTGTCATTTCGGATTTGAGAAGATGTTTTTGCAAATTGGTACAAATGGAGTAAGGAGTGTGGCAGATTATTGAATATATTGAGTCTCTGCAGTGTATTGGCATTTTTTGTTAAATATGGAGTGTGTCATTTCTGATTTGAGAAGATGTTTTTGCAAATTGGTACAAATGGAGTACGGAGATGGAGTACGGAGTGTGGCAGATTATTGAGTATATTGAGTCTCTGCAGTGTATTGGCATTTTTTGTTTCTGTTTCGAAATGTTCCAGTCTTGACTCTGAAGAAACGTTGCAACATTCTCATTAGAGAAATGAAAGTGACTGAGGTTCTGATCGCTGGAGTTCTCTTGTTTCCTAGCTGTCACATTGCTTGAAATGTCATATGGAACAACTTGGAGCTGCTCAAGTTAAAATACCAGGAATAATCCCGGATTAATTCTGAAGGGAAGTGTTGAACACCCCCTGTTGAGTTTGAGGGGAGATGTTGACCAAAGAATGAAAAAGGGTAAAAAGGTCAAGACTGTAGTTTGTCTATTAAACTCATGCGGTGTCGTTTTTATTATCATTGTCATCTCTCTCATTTCAGATAAAAGAGAGGTCAACTGCAGTTTGTACTTAACTGAAAAAGTAAATACAAGATCTACGAATTTCAGCTCTCACTTTTCTTTCAATTTTGTTCCAGATCTCACACCCCTCTCTGGATTTCGTTTTAAAAGCTTGGCAAACAAGTCTTTAAACTTGTTGGATTATCGGGTCAAGGAAATCAGTAAATCATACGTTTTTGAATCGGCTGCTATCAGTTGGGACATGTTCTCAATGATATCTTCTGTTGTTGCAAAAGTGGTTTTTTCTTCTTTGCTTGATGAGACTGATGATGGGTTTGCTGTCATGGCGAAATTTAGAGACAAAGAGCTGAGTGTGTGGAGAAATGTAGACAAGAAATGGACTAAGATAGACCTTGAGTTTAGTTTGGATCTTGTAGATATTGTTTATCGTAATCACAAGTTCTATACTTCCACCGAATTGGTTTCTACTGTAATTGTGGATTCTAAATCTTTGACTGTTGTGGAGGTCCGGTACCTAGGAGATCTGGAAGGTCTGTTGTGCTATACTTGGTAGAGTTGTCAAATGAGTTACTTTTGTTTGCCTGGTACTATCGGGATATGGAAGTTTATGAAAAATATGATTATTTTATAGTCTTCAAGCTTGATGAAGAGAATCGCGAGTGGGTTCAGGCGACGGATGGATTGGAGGACACTCAGGACAGAGCGTTTTTAACTGGGTGGAAGAAGTTCATATTCTATTGTGGCTGAAGAGTTTTCTGGGTATAAAGGAGTATTGACTGGATTTTCTACGGTGATTTTTGTGATGAAGATGTTGGTCTAAATGTTCCACATATTAAGATTTATAACTTAAAGGATAACCCTTCTGAGAGAATTGCAGGTCTTCCTAGCCTTTTCTGGCCTCTACCAGCTTGGGTACTTGGATAGTGAATTCCTGCTCAGGCTCAGCTGCAAATGCAAGTGTTCGTTGTTTGATTTGCTTCAGTTTCAATTGAATAATGCATGTTAATTTGTTCTATTTGATTCTCTTCTGTTAGTATATTGGATTCTGCATACTTGAAATGTTAATTCCAGGAGTTCACGGAAGTTTTCTCTGAGCTTTAAACGAATGCATGTTAATTTGTTCTATTTGATTCTCTTCTGTTAGTATATTGGATTTGCTTCTTCTTTGCCATGGAGAGAATGAAATGCGATTGGAGAAAACTTCTTGAAGACCTCATTTCTCCATCATAGAACTTCTCCCCACAAGAATTGATATCCTTCGCTTACGAGCTGTTTGTTGCTCATTTCGCTCCACAATTCCTCTTCCTCCATTGGAATACAAACTAAAACTAATGTTGGTTTTTTAAATGGTGTACATGTTAAATAATCCAAAGAAATAATAAAAAGAGGAGGCTAGGGTTTTATTGATACTGCACAATTCAATTGAATACAAAAAGTATCATTTAACCTAAATACAAAGATATATATATAGGCTAAACAAAGAAAATAATGAAAAGACAAATCTACCCTTAATAAACAATAAAACAAAATAACCCATATTTCTTAACATCTTCCCTCAAACTCACGATGCGGCGGCTACAAGCATTGAGAGTTTGCCAACTAGAAAACGAAAACGGGAAATAGAATGCGACTTGGTAAAGAAATCTGCAATCTGCAAAGAAGAAGAAACAAAGGGCAAGTAATGGTGCCATGCTTGAGATGATGACGAGTAAGGTGACAATCTATCTCAATGTGCTTAGTTTGTTCATGAAAAACCGAGTTGTGAGCAATCTGAATAGAACTCTGGTTGTCACAATACATGGGGGTGGGATGAGAAAAAGAAACTCCCATATCTGCAAGTAACCAACGTAACCAAACAATCTCTTTGGTAGTAGATGCCATAGCACGATATTCTGCTTCGGTTGAAGATTGAGAAACAATGGATTGTTTCTTGCTCTTCCAAGAAATAAGAGAATCACCTAAAAAGATACAGAAACCAGTAACAGACTTGCGATATGTGGGATCACTGCCATGATCAGCACCAGAGTATGCACGCAGCTCCAAGGAAGAGGTGGATGGAAGTAAAAGACTCAAAGAAAGATACTCAAGATACCGCAAAATACGAAGAACAACTGCCCAATGAACTGTAGTAGGAGAAGCAACAAACTGGCTAATAACATGAACAACATATGCAATATCTGGACGAGTAATGGTGAGATATACCAAACTCCCAACAACAGTACGGTATAAAGTAGGATCTGACAAAGGTAAACCATCAGAAGAAGAATACTTTGCATTAACCTCAATCGGAGTATCGACAGTCTTATTATCAGTAAGTCTAGCCCGTTCAAGAATATCTGCAACATATTTTGACTGAGAGAGAAGATAACCTCTAGGTGAGTAGGCTACCTCAATACCCAAGAAATATCGTAGAGAACCCAAATCCTTCATTTCAAACTGTTGAGCTAACTCTGTCTTCAAAACTGAAATACCATCAATATCATCACCAGTAATAATCATGTCATCAACATATAAAGACAGAATGATACGACCTGCAGCAGTGCACTTAACAAAAAAGAGCAAAATCATGACTACTAGAAGCAAATCCAAGGGAAGAGATCACAATAGAAAATTTCTCAAACCAAGCACGAGGTGCTTGTTTAAGACCATATAACGCTTTCTTCAGCTTGCAAACATACCGAGAATCATGTGAAACACCAGAAAAGGGCACCATATAAACTTCTTCTTGAAGATCTCCATTCAAGAAGGCATTTTTAACATCAAGTTGAGAGATATGCCACTGACAAACTGAAGCTACTGCAATAAGAGTACGAATAGTAGTCATTTTTGCAACAGGAGCAAATGTCTCCTCATAATCCATACCATACTGTTGAGAGTACCCTTTTGCAACCAACCTAGCTTTGTATTGCTCAATAGATCCATCAGAATTAGTCTTGATCTTATACACCTAACGACAAGCAACAACATTCTTACCAGGAGGTAGAGGAACCAAATCCCAAGTACCTGTCTTATGCAAAGCAGAAAGTTCCTCATCCATAGCTTGCTGCCAAAGAGGATCAAGAATTGCCTCTTTATACGAAGAGGGCTCAGAGAGACAATGAATAGAAGCTAAAAAAGAAGCAAAAGATGAAGAATAACAAGAATAAGCAAAATCTGGTAACTTTGTGGACTTACAAATGCGTATGGATTGACATAGAGGTGGATCCACAATCTCAGATGAAGCTTGAGTGACCATAGGGGAAGAGGGAGCTTCAGGTGTGCTAGAGAGTAAAGTGTCAGTACCTGCAGAATGATCAATACTAGGAACCTGAGATGACAAACTATCAGAATCCTCAAAAAAAGGATCTATACGAATTAGATCAGATCTAGTCAAGGTATGAGTAGTGGATGGAATAGAAAAGAAAGGTATATGCTCAAGAAAAACAACATGACGAGACACATAAAGTTTCTGAGTTATTGGATCAAAACAACGATACCCCTTTTTACCTTCACCATAACCAAGAAAGACACAAATAGCATATCGAGAGGACAACTTGCTGCGTTCTACATGAGGACGAAGAACGAAACAAGTACAACCAAAAACTTTAAAGGAAGAATAATCAGGGGCATACCCATACAACTTTTCAAAAGGAGAAAAACCTGAAATATGAGAAGATGGAATTGTATTAATCAAACCTACAGCAGTAAGAACAGCTTCACCCCAAAACACACTAGGAATAGAGGCAGACAATAAGAGAGAACGAGCAGTTTCAACAATGTGACTATATTTTCTTTCAGCAATACCATTTTGCTCAGGAGTATCTGTACACGAGGTTTGGTGAACAGTTCCATCTAATGCAAGCAACTCACAAAATTTATTAGAAGTGTATTCCCCACCCAAATCACACCTAAAACATTTGATAATAGCAGAATGCTGAGTTTTGACAAGAGCTCGAAAGGCTGTATATATCTCAAAGAATTCAGAACGATGTTTCATTAAATAAACCCAACAATAACGAGTATGATCATCAATAAAAGAAACATAATATCGAGACCCTCCTTTTGTGGCAATAGGAGAAGGTCCCCATACATCAGAATGAATCAAATCAAATGGAGAAGAAGAAACAGAAATACTTCGATTAAAAGGTAAAGCTGAAAATTTTGCCAGTTTACATCCACTACAATCAGAAATATCACAAGTTTGCAAATTTCCTAAAGCCCCTTTGGATGCCAAAAATCTCAAACGAGAAGATGAAACATGACCTAAACGAGAATGCCATAAATAAAAACTAGAATAAGAAGGACTCAAACGAAAAGAAGACAAATCAACACTAGTAGCGGCAGCATCAACACTAGTGGCAGCAGCAACTGGCACTTTTAACTCATCCAAAATATATAGTCCCCCCTTCCTACGGCCTGTCCCAATCAGCTTTTGAGACTGTAGATCCTACACATAACAAGAAGAAGAGGAAAAGGTGACTAAATTACCAGAATCACATAATTGACCAACAGAAGCAAGATTTAATGTAAGTTTTGGAATATGATAAACATTAGAGAGAGACAAGTGAGGTGTGACAACAGAACCAACACCTGCTAAAGGCATAGGAGTGCCATCAGCAGTCATGACGGGAATAGAAGACAAAGGGGACACAGAAGCAAAAGATGAAGAATCTGGAGACATATGATGTGAAGCACCAGAATCCAAAACCCATACAGAATGTGACATACCTGAAGAACTATGAGGTAACTGACCTACGGAAGGAGAAGCAGACATAGCTTATGGCTGTAAGGAGAGAAACTTCTGAAATTGCTCACCTGTAGTACTAGGATCGGTGAAAGGACTTGATGAAACTACTGCTGCAGTATTAGACTGTGGTGGTTTGTAACCCTGAGGTGGTCTATGAGCATTAGATTGTGACTAGTTGCCAGGCTTCCAAGCTTGAGATTGCTGCTGTGATTGATTCTGCTGCCTCAACTTAGGACACTGAGCCTTCCAATGACCTTTTTGCTTACAGAAACTACACTCGTCGAAGGCAACCCTTGTGTAAGGTTTATTTTGATTATTAAAGACTGGCTTCGAAGGTACTGCTAACACAGAAGGATTAGAAGTAGAAGCAGAAAGAATTCCCTTTTCAGAATGAGACTTAAGACGTATTTCTTCAGCCAATAACTCACTAACAACTGAGTCAACAGAAGGCATTGGAGAACGACGCAAAATTGAACCTCTAAATCCTTCAAAATCACTGCAAAGTGCCGTTAAAAACTGTACCAACCATTGCTGCTCCCTATGAGCAATATAGGCACTACATGCCTTTAATTCTATAGATTCTGTAAGAGCCAATTGATCCCAAAGATCTGTCATAGCAGGATAAAACTCATGAACACTCATATTCTTCTCCTGAAGAGCTCGTATGTCATTCTCCAATTGATACTGCTTTGCAAAATTTGGCTGACTAAATAACCTTTGTAGATGATCCCAAACCTCATTTGCTGTCTCATACTTCGCTAACTGTGTACCTATGGAATGCCCAACAGAATTATTAATCCAAGTAATAATTTTTGCATTGTTTGCTTCCTAGGCATCTATCAAAGCATCATAACCCTCCTCGGTATTCTTAGGTTTCACAGAAGTTCCACTAACATATCCCCACATCTTTTTACCCTTAAGAAAATTTCTCATCACATAACTCCAATACGAATAATTCTTGTCATCTAACCTCACACTTACAAACTGAAGCGAATCGTCTCTTTCAGTAGCCATATTAAAAAAACAAAGAAAACCAGAATACAAAAGAAAGGAAAACGAAATACCAGATTGCCGAAATTGAACGAATACCAACGAAATACAGATTGCCGAAATTGAACGAATACCAACGAAATATCAGGTTGCAGATCCGCGCAAGCTGTGTTTAAAATTAAGCATCGTCCCATGAAACTTTGCTCTGATACCATGTTAAATAATCCAAAGAAATAATAAAAAGAGGAGGCTAGGGTTTTATTGATACTGCACAATTCAATTGAATACAAAAAGTATCATTTAACCTAAATACAAAGATATATATATAGGCTAAACAAAGAAAATAATGAAAAGACAAATCTACCCTTAATAAACAATAAAACAAAATAACCCATATTTCTTAACATATACAAACTAAAACTAATGTATACAAACTCACTATTCATTAGTTGACATGTTATTCACCTTTATTTTTTTAGTATTAAAGTTCATTTTTTGCATGTATTCGTTAATCGTTAGATTCAATTTAGAGTAATATTAAGTTGACAAATATTTTTCACTAACTTTTTCTAATAAATGCAATGTAACAGCTCACAATAAGTCTCATCTGTCAATAATAGGTTCCATTGATCAATTGTAAGTTATCATGTCATGTTTATGAGAAAAAGTTAGTACGAAGGGTTTGTCACCCGATCTCTATTGTTCAATTTATAACACATCTGACTTGTATAAAAAAGTTTTCAAAAAATAAAAAATCATCTTAAAACCCCTTAGTTCTCAGCAACTGTATATGAGTGACTAGTTTGCAACTTTTACAAATACACCCTGGAGTTTCTCAAAACTTAAAACCCCATCCCATCAAGATTCAAGAAAAGCTAAACATTTATCTTGCCTTCGGTCTTCCTCCTTGCTTCTTCTTTGCCATCGCCAGAATCAAACCCGATTGGAGCACACTGCCCGAAGACCTCCTCTTCTCCATCGTAAAACTTCTCCCTACACGAATCGATATCCTCTGTTTTCGTGCCCTTTTTTGTCCATTTCGGGCCACAATTGCTCTTCCTTCAGAACAATACCCATTCCCACACTCAGGGGCGGATCTAGCCCCTTTAAGAGTAGGCCCAGGCCTACCCTCAAGTTTTTATTTTTTAAAAAAAAAATATTAATATATAAACTCATAAAAATTGCTATTAATATATATACTTAGACCTATTCTCGAATTTTTTTTTAAAAAAAAAAAAAAAAGAATTATTATACATATATCTAGACTCACAAAAAACTTGTTATTAATATATATATTCAAAACCCTTATTATATTAAAAGTTTAAAACTCTCTCCACTCTTCTTCCGACTCCACCTACTTTTTATGATTTTATCCTCCAAATTATTTACTCTCTCATTCTCTCTTTCTCTTCCTCATGCTCTTCGATCTTAAAACTTTTAAAGACTGAAATTGTTAAAGCTTTCAAGGTGTTACAATTAGCTCTGTTTTCTGTTTTATTACTTTTAAGTATGTGTATTGCTCATTTCAATTTAGTTTATTTTAGGGTTGAATCATGCTCTTTTTTTTTTTTTTTTTTTTTTTTTTTTGGAGGTTTTTTATTCTAATTTGAGAGAAAAATACATGGACCTTGTGAGTTTATTTTGTGTCTAAAGAATGAACTTCTTTTTCCAAATTAAAACCTTAACTATATGTTAAAGGACGTCATTCTTTACCATTTACCCACCACTTTCTTGCAATTCAAATATCACGGTTTTGATACTCAAAATTAATAAAGAAATTTGAGTTATTATATATGTTTTATTAAGAAAATTTCCTTTTTTTTTTTTTTTTACTAATTCATATTAAAAGTCAACACAACGTTGACTTGATTTAAGTTTTGATTGACTTTAACTTAGATTAGGTCTGGTCAAAGTCATGAAAATTTACATTATAATCTTTGGAAGCCAAAAATAAAATTAAAAATTAAAAGAAGGTTTTGCTCAAGGTTTACTTAACACATTTACTCAGAAATTTGCTTCTCATGGATTTATTCAAGTAAGAAAGCACTGCGTTATTGCATTTTGGTTATTTTTTAAAGTTTTTACTAGTTGTTTAGCAAACAATGACGGAGCCATGGAGGCCCCCCCTCGACAAAAATCCTAGATCCGCCACTGCCCACACTCTATTTTAACCACCACCGACTTCCTCAAAGGCCCAAACCTAGATGAAAAAGACATCTTTGACTTCATGGTCTCCACTATTTACGCCATCGAGCCCCTCAACAAAACCTCTCATACCCACGATGAAGAAACTCCACAAACGTGGGTGGTCAAAGTCCAAGGGCCGAAACTAGGTAGAGTCCGAATCATTGATCCTATTACTGGTTCAGAATGTCAAAACTTGTCCGATTGGTTACCAAGGTCATTAAATCTATTGGATTATCGGGTTACTGAAATAACCAAGTCATACGAACTTAAACCAACTGTTGAATTGCTTGATGTTTCAAAAGTGATATTTTCTTCATCTCTTGGTGAGAATGAGGAAGAGTTTACTTGGCGAGTGATAGTTATGGAAAAGAACTTGGAATCTGGAGAAATTTAGACAAGAAATGGAGTAAACTCGACACTGCACTTAAATTTCTCGAGTTCTTTGTTGAGGATGTTATTTATCATAATCACAAGTTTTATGCTGTGCTCACCATGGGCCATACTGTAACTGTGGATCCTAAATCTTTGGTTGTTACTCGAGTTGTAGAAGAGCTACAATTGTATTATGAATGTGCGATGCTATACTTGATCGGGCTGAATAATGATTTGTTTTTTATTGTTCAGTTCCAGGACGACAATGATGATTATGATGAGTGTAATATCGCAGGGTGCGTTTGGCTTATTGTTTTTATCCATATTTTCAATCCTATTCTTCAAATGTTGTTTGGTACGTTATTCCCAAAATATTAGTCAATTTTTTAATCACTTTTAGACCCCATAAGTTTATTAATTTCATTAAATACCCCCCAGAAAAAAGTTTAAAAACTCACAGAAACACCCCCACCCTACTTGCCAGATTCTGGCAACCACCACCGGTGGCAACCAGAATCTGTCACAATAGTCACACAACCACCTGAAATGGCCGTTAATGGCCAGATCTAGCCTTTTCCGACTAGATCTGCCACGGATCTGGCCGAAAAATGCCAGATCTGGCCATCAACAACGGCCAAAGAAATGGCCGGCGTTGGCTGTCAATGATTTTGGCCATCACCGACGGCCAAAGTTGGCCTTTTTCGGTAGTCGAAGGCCACATCCGACCTTAGATCTGGCCTTTTTCGGCCAAATCTGTGGTGGATATAGCCGGAAAAGGCCATAGCGATCGAATGCCTGCAAGATCCGACCGGCTTTTATGGTTATCCAATTTTTCGACCAGATTCCGATGGTGGTGGCTGGAATCTGGCACTTTAGGTGTTAGGGGTGTTTTTATCATTTTATAATATTTTAATATATTGGGGTGCTTATTAAATTAGCAAACTTTGGGGGTTTTTTCATAAATTTTTAAATTTTATCTCATAATACTCTCCTATTCAACTATCCAATACTATCCCCACAATCCTACCCAAAATAATAAACCAAACACACCCGCAATTTTTAAGCTTAATGAAGATAACCAAAAATGGATTCCAGTTGTGGATGGATTAGAGTTAGAAGATAGTGTGTTATTTGTGGGTAAAAGTAGTAGTGCATATTCGTTTTCGATTAAAGAAGTCGCGGGTTGTGTGTACTATGCAGGTTTTAGGTCGATTGCTCATTACCCCGGACAATATACTTGGATTTGTGACTGCAAAGATCTGTTGTTTCAGAAGTGGTTTTTTCTTCTTTTCTTGATGAGACCGATGATGGGCTTGTTGTCATGGCGAAATTTAGAGATAAAGAGCTAAGTGTGTGGAGAAATGTAGACAAGAAATGGACTAATATTAACATAGACCTTAGGTTTCATGAGGGTATTCTAGATATGGTTTATCGTAATCACAAGTTCTACACTGTCAACCACCTATATTCTACTGTAATTGTGGATTCTAAATCTTTGATTGTTGTGGAGGTCCGTACCGAGTGCAGGAAGGTGCAGTATATCGTGCTTGGTGGATTTGTCAAATGAGTTACTTTTGATTGCCTCGTACGATCGGGCCTTTGAAGGTTATTTTATAGTGTTTAAGCTTGATGAAGAGAATCATGAGGGGGTTCAGGTTGTTGAAAAATGGCTTTTAGCAAAATCACATGGGGTAGAAATGATAATGGAGAAAGGTTTAGGGACTTATATGTAATAGGCCAAGAAAAGGTTGTTTGTCCCACATTGATTAGGATTGAAAAGTGGGAAACTTTTGGGGCTTATATATAAGGACCTAAATCAATGTTAATTGTATCCCAAGTTGTAATTCCATTATACTTCTTTTGTTTAGGGTTCTTTCTTTAAGGACCCTTTAGTTTGCAAGATTTGTTGTATCTCTCCTTTGTTTTTGGTATTTGTTGTATTGCCCAAATATTTGTAATATTGTTTGGAGATAGTGGAGCTTTCTTTTGCAGCGCCCGAGGACGTAGGTTTTAATACCGAACCTCGTTAATTCCTGGTATTCTTTATTTTTGCATTTAATTTTGGCAATTTATTTATGCTTTACTACTTGTATTATTATATTCAATAAGCTAGCGTTAGAGTTTATGTTTCCGTTGCATAACAATTGGTATCAGAGCCTAGGTTTAGGACAGTGAGTAGCTATTTGTATGGTTATATGCATGTCTAGGAAAATTCTGTCAAAAAGACGATAAAAGTCTAAGGAGACTAGATTTTAAGTGGGACCATTTGTGACCCCTCCATTGTTTCCTGGGAATTTTCCTGGTGCTTATTTAATCATTTCAGCACTTACTACTACCTAGGGCTATTGTTAATTTGTTGGTTAGCTATTGAATATAATAATTTGTGGAGCTTGGTTATTGGGAATTTTGTTTACCAAGCCAATTAAGTAAGGCATAAATGGCATCACCGTCCAAGGATTCATCGTTCGAGGTAGCACCGTTTGCGGCATCACCATCCGCACCAGTAAAGATGATAACGGTTTCAAATGCAAAAATTGATGTTGAAAAATTTGATGGCCAAAATAATTTTGGCTTGTGGCGAGTGAGGTAATGGATAGCTTGTATCGGCGGGATCTAGATATCGTTTCGGAGGAGGAAAAACCGAAGATGTCTATGAGAAAGCTGGGTGAGGTTGAACGTAAAAGCGTGTGGGATGATTCGCTCATGTCTTTGTAGAGCAGAAATATCCATTCATGAAAGAGACGTTCGCAAATAAGTTATGGAAGCATGGAAAACAAATACATGAAGAAAAGTAATGAGAATCGGCTCTATTTGATGAAAAAGACTGCTTGCCTTCGATTGAGACCAGTACAAATATCGGTAGCCATATTGATACATTTAATGATTAATTGCTGATTTGTTAAATTTGGATGAAACATTCAAAGATGAGCATAAGGCTATGTTGTTAATTGGATCTCTTCCAGGATGAGTTGGACTATCATAGTATTATACTTCTTCATGGGAAAGAAAAAATTGTCCTTTGAAGAAGTTTGTTCGCTCTGTCCCAATCATGAAATTCGGAAGAAGGATCGGAAGGAGAATAGAGATGAGTCGTGAAGCTCTTGTAGCAAGAGGGCGAAGTCAAAATCGAGTCGTAAGAAGGAGAGAAGGGAAGATCTCGTTCAAAGGGAAAACTCAATAGGGATCAATGTGCCTTTTGTCGTGAGAAAGGGCATTGGAAAAAAGATTGTCCGAAGTTGCAAAAGAAAGAGGGCAAAGCTACTTCTGATGCATACGTTGTTGCGTGAAGAGGATGAGTCGATTTGTCCTAGTTAGCTTATCATCCACCTCTGGATCAAATGAGTGGATTATGGATTCAGGTTGTACCTATCATATGTGTCCCCACAAGGAGTGGTTCTTTAATTTTGAAGAACTTGATGGTGGAGTTGTTTATATGGGCAATGATGATGCTTGTAAAACAACTGGGATAGGTTCAATTCGGTTGAAGAATCATGATGGCTCAATAGAACTCGGACAGATGTTCGGTATGTACCGAAGTTGAAAAAGAATCTCATCTCTTTGGGAGCCTTGGAATCTAAAGGCTTCACAGTGAATATGCGAGATGGAATTCTAAAAGTTTCTTCAGGCGATCTTGTGGTAATGAAAGGCACGAGGAGAAACAACTTGTATTACTATAATGGTAGTACAATTATTGAAACGACAGCTGCAGTCGTGCAGAAGGATGCAAATTCAGAAATGCTCAAGTTGTGGCATATGCGTTTGGGGCATGCAGGTGAAAAAGCCTTACTTAGTTTGGTGAATCAAGGCTTATTGAAAGGTGCAAAGACCTGTAAGCTGGACTTCTGTGAGCATTGTGTTATGGGAAAACAGACAAGAGTGAAATTCGGCACCGCAATCCATAATACTAAGAGTATTTTGGATTATGTTCATTCTGATGTGTGGGGACCTACCA
Organism: Pistacia integerrima; assembly: GCA_026225825.1. Taxonomy (NCBI): domain Eukaryota; kingdom Viridiplantae; phylum Streptophyta; class Magnoliopsida; order Sapindales; family Anacardiaceae; genus Pistacia; species Pistacia integerrima. The sequence continues at coordinate 38,890,164 of CM047747.1, forward strand.
AAACAACATCTTTGGGAGGTATGCACTATTTTGTCACTTTTGTAGATGATTTTTCCAGAAGAGTTTGGGTGCATGTAATAAAAACTAAAGATAACGTACTTAGTGTTTTCCTTAAATGGAAAAAAGATGATTGAGACTCGGAGCGCGAAAGATCAAGCAACTACGTATGAGATAATGGTGGGGAGTATCGTAGTGATCCGTTTTTGAAAGTTTGCCAAGATGAAGGAATAGTACGTCACTTTACAGTAAGAAATACACCACAGCAGAATGGGGTGGCAGAACGCATGAATCAAACTATACTGGAGAAAGTTCGATGTATGTTGTCCAATTCTGGGTTGGGCAAAGAGTTTTGGGTTGAGGCAGTTATATATGCGTGTCATCTCATCAATCGTCTACCATCAAGCGCAATTGAAGGCAAGGACGCCGATTGAGGTATGGTCTGGAAAACTGTTTTTTCGATTATGACTCTTTATATGTTTTTGGTTCCACTGCTTATTATCATGTGAAAGAGTCTAAGTTAGATCCTAGAGCAAAGAAAACAGTATTTATGGGGATTACCTCAGGTGTGAAAGGATACCGTCTTTGGTGTCCAAGTTCGAAGAAAATACTGTTTAGTAGGGATGTGACATTTGATGAGTCTTCTATGTTAGAAAAGAAAACAGGAAGCCAGATGAAGGTTTTCAGTACTCCGCAACAGGTGGAGCATACTCAGCAGCAGGTGGAGTTTGAAACAACATCAGTTAGCCCAGCTGGAAATGAGACTCCTATGATAGAGGAGTTCATTGGAGATGAAGAAGGATTCTTCCCAAGAACCTCAACAAGAATCCATTCTTGTTAATAGGCCAAGACGAGAAATTCGCAAGCCTGCTCGTTTTACTGATATGGTGGCCTATGCACTCCCAATTGAAGATGGTGAAGTTCCTTCCACTTATAATGAAATAGCTAGCAGTTTCGAAAATGGTAAGTGGAGGAAAGCCATGAAAGAAGAGATGAGTCTCTCCGTAAGAATGAAACTTGGGAGGTTGTTCAATTACCAAAGAATAAGAAGGCAATTGGATGCAAATGGGTATATGCAAAGAAAGAAGGATTTTCGAATTTGAAAGACATCCGATACAAGGCAAGGTTGGTGGCGAAAGGCTACGCTCGAAGGAAGGAATAGATTTCAATGAGGTATTTTCTCCAGGTTGTAAAGCATTCTTCCATTAGAATTTTGTTGGCCTTGGTTGCTCAGATGAATCTTGAACTTGTTCAACTTGATGTGAAAACCGCGTTTCTACACGGTGATTTGGAAGAGGAAATCTATATGACCCGGCCAGAAGGATTTAGGAGTATTGGGAAGGAAGATTGGGTTTGTAAACTGAAAAGATCGCTTTATGGTTTGAAACAATCTCCGAGGCAATGGTACAAGCGATTTGATAGGTTTATGATGGGTCGGGGAGTACACAAGAAGCAAATTTGACAACTGTGTGTATTTTCAAAGGCTACAAGGTGATACTCTCATTTATCTACTCTTATATGTTGATGATATGTTGATTGCTTCAAAGAATGTAGAAGAAATTGAGAAGTTAAAGGCTCAACTAAATCAGGAATTTGAGATGAAGGATTTAGGGGAAGCCAAGAAGATTCTCGGTATGGAGATAATTAGAGATAGAGGAAATGGCAAGGTTTGTTTGACACAAAAGCAGTATCTAAGGAAGGTCTTACAACGTTTTGGCATAACTAAAGGTACAAAACCTGTAAGTACTCCACTTGCTCCTCATATAAAGCTTAGTGCGTCATTATCTCCAAGTACGCATGAAGAACGAGAGTATATGTCAAAAGTTCCGTATTCAAATGCGGTTGGTAGCTTGATGTATTCAATGGTGTGTACTAGGCCCGACATTTCACATGCAGTTGGAATTGTGAGCAGGTATATGCATGATCCTGGTAAAGGATATTGGCAAGCTGTGAAGTGGATTTTACGATATATTATAGGTACTGTAAACATTGGTTTGGTTTTTGAGCGGGATGAAAATCTTAGTCAATTTCTTTGTTGGCTATGTTGATTCGATTATCTTGGTGATTTGGACAAGCGTCGGTCAACTACTGGATATGTATTTACTCTTGCTAGAGTTCCAGTAAGTTGGAAATCTTCTTTGCAGTCTACAGTTGCTTTGTCTACTACAGAGGCAGAATACATGGTAGTTACAGAGGCTGTGAAGGAAGCTATTTGGTTACAAGGGCTATTGGATGAATTGAAAATTAGTCAGAAGAAGATCACTATCTATTCTGACAGTCAGAGTGCTATTCACTTAGCAAAGAATCCAGTATTCCACTTTCGCACCAAGCATATAGATGTTCGTTACCACTTTGTGCGGGAAATTATTTCTGAAGGAAGAATCTTATTAGAGAAGATTGGGACTGCTGAGAATCCTGCAGATGTCTTAACAAAAGTAGTGACAATGATCAAGTTCAATCACTGTTTGAACTTGATCAACATCCTACGAGCTTGATTGTGCTTTTTGGCACATTTGGAGGTGTTGCAAAAATTTGACAGAAGAATACAAAACTTTGAAGGTTTGCTAATTCGCCAAGGTGGAGATTTGTTGAAAAATGGCTTTTAGCAAAATCACATGGGGTAGAAATGATAATGGAGAAAGGTTTAGGGACTTATATGTAATAGGCCAAGAAAAGGTTGTTTGTCCCACATTGATTAGGATTGAAAAGTGGGAAACTTTTGGGGCTTATATATAAGGACCTAAATCAATGTTAATTGTATCCTAAGTTGTAATTCCATTATACTTCTTTTGTTTAGGGTTCTTTCTTTAAGGACCCTTTAGTTTGCAAGATTTGTTGTATCTCCCCTTTGTTTTTGGTATTTGTTGTATTGCCCAAATATTTGTAATATTGTTTGGAGATAGTGGAGCTTTCTTTTGCAGCGCCCGAAGACGTAGGTTTTAATACCGAACCTCGTTAATTCCTGGTATTCTTTATTTTTGCATTTAATTTTGGCAATTTATTTATGCTTTACTACTTGTATTATTATATTCAATAAGCTAGCGTTAGAGTTTATGTTTCCGTTGCATAACACAGGTGACAGTTGAATTGGAGGATAGCGTGTTTTTTTGGGTGGACCTTTATATTCTGTTGTGTCAGTTTTCTAGGTATGACGGTATTAATTTCAAATATGAAGATGTTGGTCCATTTGTTAAGCTTTTTAACTTAAAGGATCATTATTCTTCTGAGAGAATTGCATATTTTCCTAACCCTTTCTGGTCTTCACCAGCTTGGTTACTTTGAAAGTGAATTCCTGCTCAGAGTCTCAGACTCAGCTGCAACGTCTCAACCATGGTTGGTCCAAGTCGAAGAGTTGAATTCGGGCGATTATTCTTCAAGGATTTTTTAGCTTGACGAAGAGAAACATATGTGGGGTTCCAGTTGTGGATGGATTGCAGTTTTGCATGGTAATGGGGTTTTTTTTTTTTTTTTTTCAATGCTACATGATCATTTTCTTATAACTTATGAATCAGAAGCAAGAGCCAATGGCGGCTCTCATTGTTATCAATTTGACTGTAAATTATTTGCATTAAGCATGATAAATTCTATGTCTGGAATTGCTTAAAAAATACTATTTATTTAAAAGAGATCTATGAAAAATTCTTGAAAAATACCAACAATTGTTATCCTATTCATAAAAAAAATATATATATATATATATATATAATTAATTTAGAGTAAAAAAATAACGGTATTAATATTAAACATTTTTTTGTTCAAGTAAAATAATTTCTTGCTAACTACCCCTAAAAGAAAACAAAATAACAATAAAAATGAATAATTCCTAAGTAATTTCTTAAATAAAAAAATAAAAATAATAACAATATAAAAATGATTTTCAGGAAGGAGGTAAATTATTAACTACCCCTAAAAGGTTCAAAATTATTATGTGTCGGACCCCTTCGTCCTCACCGAGTCTAATCTTCCCGCCATCCAGCCCTTTGACGACGAAAATACATAATATGTAAAGGAATATGTGTTGATCAGTTTATAAAACCCAGAGGAAAGTGTTTGGATTGTTAACTTAAAAATGATGGCAAGGGTGGAAAACTCCCAGATTTTCTTGACTGTTTTTGCCAATCATTATCTCGGTTGAACCTGCATTCCTGCTGAGCTGGTTGTCTTTAAATAACTGTAAGTGGGCTTTGTCCTCTGACTCCTGTCCATGGGTGAGCGTTCATCTGTTTCTTCTCCGTGACTTCATTGGTGGGAATATCCCACCAACATGACCTAGTTTTGTTTGAATTTTCAGCTGCTGCATAATTTTTCTTTTATTAAACTCGGTAAAGAGTACATCATTTGTACTTTCTATAAAGTAAACGGCTGATCTGTAGAGTTACTTTATCTGATTTTTGTCTCCGTCCGAAGAGAAAATGGCTGATGCGGGTACCCATCCATGCATGGGTCGCGAGTGTGGTGACAACTGAATGTGTAACGACGCCAGTTTTGCACGGTAATGGGGGTTTTTCAATGTTGAGCGACGCTGAATCATTAAGTTGATAATATATTGATTGAACAAGAGAGAGTGACGCATGTGAAGAGTACATGATTAGTACTTCCAATGAAGTAAACGGCTGATCTGTAGAGTTATTTTATCTGAATTTTGCCTTCGTCCGAAGAGAAAAAGGCTGATGTGTATATGCATCCATGCATGGGTCGCGAGTGTGGTGATAACTGGATGTGTAACGACGCCAGTTTTGCATGGTAATGGGGGTTTTTCAATGCTGAGGTTGGTATAATGTTCGGTGAGATTAACTGGCATCGGTGTACAACTCGATGCTACATGATTATTTTCTTATAACTTTTAAATCACAAGCAAGAGCCAATGGCGGCTGACATTGTTATTAATGGATTAAAATTTTGATTCCATAATTATGAATTTGACTGTAAGTGGTGTGTGAAATTTTGATTCCATAATTATGAGATACTATTTCAGCAAACCTTAAGCTTCTCTTCGTTTTACTCTTCTTCTTTCTCCACTTCTTCCTTTGCAATGGCGAGACTCGAACCGACTGTAGCAGAATTTCTGAAGACCTCCTCTTCTCCATCGTTAAACTTCTCCCAGCACGAATCGATATCCTCCGTTTGCACGCCGTTTGTCGCTCATTATTTATCATAATCACAAGTTTTATGCTTTGTCTTCCAAGGGGCGTACTGTGACTGTGGATTCTAAAACTTTGGTTGTCACCCAAATTGCAGAGCTACAGTTGTGTTCGGAACTTTCAATGCTATACTTGGTAGGATCAATTAATGATTTGTTACTAATTAAACAGTTCAAGGAGGACATTGGTATTGATTATAAGTATTATGTCGAGGTTTTTAAGCTTAATGAAGAAAAAAGGGGAGTGGGTTCAAGGAGGACATTGGTATTGATTATAAGTATAGGAAGATAAAGTGTTGTTTGTGGGTGAAAGTAGTAGTTTTGGTTAAAGAATTGTGAAGATGTAAAGGAGGTTGCGTTTATTATGTAGCCGATACCTCATATGATGATGATGGTTACTTGGATTTGGGACTTCAAAGATAGCGTATCTTGGCATCTCTCAGATTTGGTTAAAGTGTTTCTTTGTTCTAGTTGTTTAAATTTCAATTGAAAATGTATCTTCACTACCACTTTCTTTGCGTGGCTCTATCTTCACAGCTTCGGAAAAGAAATGAAATTAATCAATTTTCAAGTAAATTTTGTATGTTTTGATGTCCTCTGTTTCTGATTTTTTTCCACTTGCAGATTTTAGAAATATGAATATTGGTTAATATTTTCAAGGGCTCATTAAGTTGATAATATATCGATTGAACATGGTGTTCGTTATTTTACATTATCTTCTCCATTTGCATCCCGATGCTTTATTCATGCTCAATATGATCTTTCATTTGGTTCTTTTGTTTTTGTACATTGGAGTCTGTGGACCTTAAAGTTGAATTACTGGAGTTCTGGAAGCTCTCTCCCAACTTCATCCTTATAATTTACAAGAATTACAATATGTTAAATAATGAATGCTAATGCATCAAGAGTTAAGTTCTATAGATAGATAATAAAATTGCTTGTGATGCTTGATATATCTATAGAGTTCTTCTCTACCCGAAGAAAAGAGCATATTAGATATTCTCAAATACGGAGACATTCACTTAAATGCAAAAAAGAATGCATGATTAGTACTTTCAACGCATAAACAAGAAAGCTAAATTTTTTATTTTTGTAATTCTTATCTATAAACTTTTTGGTCTAAATACTACATCATTTGGAAGAGAGAATGCCTGATGTGAGGGTTAACTCTTGAATCAAAGTAAATTGTGTTGCGAAATGGATGTGGTGCATAACACTGATATGTGATCTGAAATTCACATTTGTGAGGGTTAATTTGTTGAGGTATTTAAGCTTTTTAAAGAGAGACGAAAGTGGTTTCGAGTGAAGGATGGATTAGGATTGGAAGATAGAATGTTGTTTGTGGGAGAAATTTGTTGTCCATATTCTGTACCGGTTAAGGAGTTCCCGAGCTTTAAAGAGGGCTGTGTTAATTATGCCAGTGATACAGATGATGGTTATCCGGGACAAGGTACGTGGATTTCTGACTTAAAGAATGGTGCAGTCAGGCGCCTCCCGAAATTTCCAGGCTATTTAAGCGTTTTCTGGCCTCCATGTTGAATGGTGATACCATGCTGGAAATGATGAAGTCAGCACATGGTGGGAGTTGCAAGATTTTGGCGCCACGGTTTGAAATGCTGCTGTGCATGCGAAGTTGTTTTTTGGTCTTGTTTAAGAAATATTTCAGTGATGTGTTTAGGTGAATTAGGTTGATAAAATGATGTATTTTGATATGTTTGTACGTGCATTAGTTGGTGTGTTTAGTTTAAATTTTAAATTTGCAGCTTTAGGTGGAACAGTGGCGTGTGCTTTGTATAAATCTACCCCTGTTTTTTGACTCGAAAGCAGAGCAAATTTCAGTTCAGATTTTCTCTCTCTACTCTCTCTCACGCGCTTTTGGTCCTCTTTCCTTAGTATACTCCGCTCTAAAAACCAACAAGTGGTATCAGAGCTGTTGTGATCTTTCAGGACCTGGAAAAACAAAAACTTCTTAACAAAACTCAACACCATACGTAATCATCTTCATGGCAGCAACTCCAACTTCACTTTCTCCACCCATCTTCAATGGAGATCGGTTCCCATGTATGGGTCAAGATGAAGACTTATTTAAGAGGCCATGGGTTGTGGCAATACGTGGAGGAGGAGAAGCAAGTTCCTCGGGCTTGGGAGCAAACCCCACACCGAACCAAATCAGGGATTCATGAAGAGGAGATGTCTAAAGCACCAAGGGCCCTATCTTACATACACTCAGCAGTGACAGACCAAGTCTTCACCAGGATTATGGCGTGTGAAACTCCTAAAGAGGCTTGGGATAAGCTTAAGGAGGAGTTTGGGGGCAGCAATATGACACGCAACATGCAAATTCTAAATCTGAGAAGAGAATTTGAGATGCTTAAGATGCAAGAGGCTGAGTCTGTGAAGGAGTATGTGGATAGGCTGATGAATGTGGTGAACAAGATTAAGCTACTTGGTGAAGAGTTGGCTGACAAGAGGATAGTTGAGAAGGTTTTGGTCAGTTTACCTGAGAGATTTGAGGCAAAAATCTCTTCACTTGAAGACTCCAAAGACCTGTCCCAGATCAGCTTAGCAGAACTTGTGCATGCTCTTCAAGCACAAGAGCAGAGGAGGTTGCTGAGGCAGGAAGACACAAGTGAAAGAGCCATGATAGCAAGCCAAAACAGAAGGTATGCTGGAGAGAAGGGAAAAGAGGAAGTTAACAACGAAGGAGAAAAAAATGCGGGACTGAGAACCTTTCCTACTTGTCCTCACTGCAAGAAAAAGAATCACTCTGAAAATAGATGTTGGTTCAGGCCTGGCATACAATGCAGGTCTTGTAAGCAGTTTGGACATGTAGAAAGGGTGTGCAAGAACAAAGGAGGGCAGCAGGAGCATCAATCCCAGGCAGTGGAGAATCAACAGCAGACTCAAGAACTTGAGCAGTTGTTTATGGCTTCAGGATGTGTAGCTGATTTTGATCAAGAGGTGTGGTTAATTGACAGTGGTTGCACCAACCATATGTCACCAAACATGTCCAATTTCGTGAGCTTAGATCAAAGCTACAAGTCTAAAGTTAAAGTGGGAAATGGAGAGCTGCTGGAGGTCAAAGGCAAGGGAAATGTTTCTGTCCAAACCAAGTCAGGTACCAAGATTATATCTGATGTTTTATTTGTTCCTCAAATCAGTCAAAGCCTACTTAGTGTAGGACAAATGCTTGAGAGGAATTACTCTCTTCATTTTAAAAACTCAGCATGTGTCATTATGGAATGTGATGGGAATGAGTTAATGAGAGTTAAGATGCAAAGAAAAAACTTCCCGGTAGAGTGGGGAAATGTTGTTTTTCAAAACCATTCAGCTAACATAGTTAATAGAGATGTTAAGGTGGACGAATGTGCTGTTTGGAACTGTAAAAAAAATCAAGTTAAAGTCAGGCCAAGCTTCCAGCAAGATAGAATGCCCAAAAGTCAGATTGAAGAAGTGAATTCAGATAAAGTTGATGAAGTTCCAGTCAGAGGTACAAAGCCAATATCTGAAATTTATGAGAGGTGCAATGTGGTTGAGTTAGAACCAACCAGCTACAATGAGGCAGTCAAATCTGATGCATGGAGAAGCTGCATTGAAGGAGGAGTTCTTTTTAATAGAGAAGAACAAGTTGCTGATATAATGACTAAGCCATTGTCCAAAGCCAAGTTTGAATATCTTCAATTCAAAGTTGGTGTTTCCAGCAATGATATCAAGGAGGAGTGTTGAATGGTGATACCATGCTGGAAATGATGAAGTCAGCACATGGTGGGAGTTGCAAGATTTTGGCGCCACGGTTTGAAATGCTGCTGTGCATGCAGAAGTTGTTTTTTGGTCTCTGTTTAAGAAATATTTCAGTGATGTGTTTAGGTGAATTAGGTTGATAAAATGATGTATTTTGATATGTTTGTACGTGCATTAGTTGGTGTGTTTAGTTTAAATTTTAAATTTGCAGCTTTAGGTGGAACAGTGGCGTGTGCTTTGTATAAATCTACCCTTGTTTTTTGACTGTAAAACAGAGCAAATTTCAGTTCAGATTTTCTCTCTCTACAGCTCTCTCTCACGTCAGTTTTTGGTCCTCTTTCCTTAGTATACTCCAGCTCTAAAAACCAACACTCCACCAGCTTGGTTAATGTAAGTTTTTCTTCGTTCTACTTGTTTCGATTACAATTGAAAATGTATCTTGATAAATTTCGTGTGTCTCAAGGTGCTCTGTTTGCAAAATTCTTTGTTTGCAGATTTTAGAAATTGAATACTTGTTACAAATCTCAAGAGCTGACTAAGTCCGATAGTTTAATTTTTTTAACATGGTGTTCTTTGTTTTCCATTATCATCTCTATATGCATCTTGGTAACTTTTTCAGGCTTAATATCATCTTTTATTTTGTTCTTTTTTGTTGCTATGATAGGATCTGCAGACCTTGAAGTTTTATTTCAGAAGTTATGAGAGTTCTCGCGCAACTCCGTGTGAAGCTTAATGCATCTAGAGTTTCTCCTCTACCTCAAGATCAAAGAGAAGAGTATATTAGATATTCTCAAATATGGACATTCACCAAAGAGCTAAAAAGAATATGTTACATGGTATTTAACTTCAGATGCTTGAAATGGTGAATGAACGCCATGATTTATGTATCATACTTGTTTGCATACAATTATTGTATATATTAATTTCATCGAAATTAATTCTACTCTTTAGTCATTTTCATGGAAAGAAGAAGTTTCCGAAAATGGGATAATTTTATGAACATCCCTTAGGTTTCAACAATTACATACGTGTACCAGGACTTTCTCAAAAGTTAAGCCAACCTTATCCTTGAAGTAATGGAATGCGATTGGAGCAAACTTCTTGAAGGCCACATTTTCTCCATCATAGAACTTCTCTCCACAAGAATTGATATCCTTCGCTTACGAGCTGTTTGTTGCTCATTTCGCTCCACAATTCCTCTTCCTCCATTGGAATACAAACTAAAACTAATGTATACAAACTCACTATTCATTAGTTGACATGTTATTCACCTGGGAAATACTACAAAGAATCTTTGTACAAAATGATGTGACAGTTCCCATACCACTAGTTTCACATCAGTCTTCTTTTTCTTTTTACAAACTAGTAATGTGGCAACTGCCACATCATTTTGTACAAAGATCGACTTTTTGTACATATAACATTTTTCTATTCACCTTTATTTTTTGAGTACTAAAGTTGATTTTTTGCATGTATTCGTTAATCGTTAGATTCAATTTAGAGTAATATTACGTTGACAAATCTTTCTCACTAATTTTTTCTCACAAAAACAATGTAGTTGCTCGTAATTAGTCCTGTTTATCCAATAATGGATTCAACTGACCAATTACAAGCTACTACGTCATGTTTGTGAGAGAAAGTTAGTGAGAAGGATTTGTCACCCTATCTTTATTATTAAATTTATAACACATATAAAAAAGTTTGTACATTCTAAGTTTTCAAAAAAGAAAAAATCTTCTTAAAACGCCTTAGTTCTCAGCAATTACGTATGAGTGACAAGTTTGCAAATTTTTAAAGACACCCCGGAGTTTCTCAAAACTTAAACCCCGTCGCATCAAGATTCAAGAAAAGTTAAAACATTTATCTTGCCTTCAGTCTTCATCTTCCTCCATCAAGATTCAAGAAAAGCTAAACATTTATCTTTCCTTCGGTCTTCGTCCTGCTTGTTCTTTGCCATGGCAAGAATCGGACCCGATTGGAGCACACTTCCTGAAGAACTCCTCTTCTCCATTGTAAAACTTCTCCCTACACGAATCGATATCCTCCGTTGGCGCGCCGTTTGTCGCTCATTTCGCGCCACAATTCCTCATCCTCCAATACAATACCCATTCCCACACTCTATTCTAACCTCCAAAGACTTCCTCAAAGGCCCAAACCCTAAAGAAAATGACGTCTTTACTCTCATGGTGTCCACTGTTTACGCCATCGAACCCCTCAATAAAGTCTCCAATATCCAGGGTGAAGAAACTCCCCAAACGTGGGTGGTCCGAGTCCAAGAACCAAACCCAGGTAGAGTCGTAATCATTGATCCAATTTCTGGTTCCAAATGTAAAGACTTGACCGATCAGTTACCAAAGTCTTTAAATTTGTTGGATTATCGGGTCACTGAAATAACTAAATCATACATACCTGTATCAACTGGTGGAAAGCTTATTGTTACAAAATTGATATTTTCTTCGTTTCTTGATGAGAATGATGATGAGTTTGCTGTTATGGCGAGCTGTCGTGGTAGTGAGGAACTGGGAATCTGGAGAAATGTAGACAAGAAATGGAGTGAAATCGACATGGAACTTAGATTTCTTGAGTTCTTTGAGGATGTTATTTATCATAATCGCAAGTTCTATGCTGTGCTCTCCAACGGCCGTACTGTAACTGTGGATTCTAAATCTTTGGTTGTTACTCGAGTTGCAGAAGAGCCACAGTTCGTTTCGATATATTCGGAGCTATACTTGATCGAGCTGTATAATGATTTGTTTTTGATTGTTCAGTTCCGGGAGTTCGGCGATAATTGTGATGAGTATATTATCATGCTTTTTAAGCTTAATGAAGAGAAACTAAAATGGGTTCCAGTTGTGGATGGATTAGAGTTGGAAGATAGAGTGTTGTTTGTGGGTCAAAGTAGTTGTGCATGTTCGTTTTCGATTAAGGAAGTCGCGGGTTGTGTGTACTATGCAGGATTTAGGTCGAATGCCCATTACCCCGGACAATATACTTGGATTTGCAACTGCAAAGATCATGTAGTTGGGGAACTCTCAGTTTTTCCAAGCTATTTGAACCTTTTCTGGCCTCCTCCAGCTTGGTTGAAGTAAAGATTTCTCTTTTCTAGTCGTTTCCATTCCATTTCCATTTTCTGTGTGTTGCTCAGTCTTCTATAGGTGTTGAAATGAAATGAAATCAGTCAATTATCGAGTAAATTTTTTTGTGTTCCAACTCGTGTTCTGTTTCTGATTTTCTCCGCTTGTATTTTTTAGAAATACGAATATTTGTTGCAAATGTCAAGAGCTTAATATGTATGATAATTTGCCAATAGTGCTTGATTTATCTATAGATTTTCTTCTTTGCCCGAAAGAGAAGAGTATAAGAGATATTCTCTAATGTGGAGACATTTGATTAGTAAAATTTTGTGTTCGTGCAAGTTTTATCTGTAGAGATTTTGGGGTCTGAATTTTGTGTGTATGTTTATATATATGGTTGTTAACTTCAAAAACAGGCAAGAGCTTACTGCCATTGCTGGGGAGAAAAAGAGAAGAGGCAGCAGAGATGATTGTGAGGAAACATCCCAAGCTTGATGTTGTGATGGTTAAAGAAGGAAGCATGGTGAACATTCGCGGATATCATGGAATGGTGAAATGAATGCCGCCAATGGAGCAGAGATGGTGAAATGAATGCTTGACTATCACCTTCTACTCAGTTAGCAACAATTAGTTGTTAGTTTTATGTATTTTTTGTTAAGAGACAACTTAATATGCATTTGTAAGGACTTAAATCAAAGAAAATTTTGCTCAGAATGGATATGGATACGGTGCATAACACCAATTTCTTGGCACAGGCTCATGGAGTTCAGGTTTTTATGTTTTTCATAAGTCAAACTTAATTAGATTTTTTCTTAGCACCTTTATTTTTTTTTTCTTTTGGTAGCCGATTTCCTAATTTCAACTTATTTTCTCTTCTTTAGATTCAAATTCATCTAGTTATATTTTTCGTACAAACAAATATTTGAAATAAAACAAATGGTTTCAATAATTACGCGAAATTAGAGTCAGGGTTTATGTAAGATTCAATATTAAAATTTAAAAGAAAAAATATAAAATGTAGTATGAGTGTTTTTTTTAAAATATAATATTATCTCTAGTAATTTAAATTAATAAGGTTAAATTTGTCAAAACAAAAAATAAATTTTAAAGTAGTGGGTGAAGAACTCAAGATGAATTAGGTGGGCGCTAAAAAGTAAAAATAAAAGGTTAAAAAAAGAGTTAATGACTTTTTCCCATCCGAATAATGACGTAATGACACTTTCTCACCCTTAAACTTTTAAAATACCACTTTACTATCCAAAACTCAATTCTGTTTGTAAATTTCATTATAAAGAAGGGTAGAATGGTAAAAAATGTCTTATAAGTAAGGGCAAAACAGCCAATGTCAATTGATTGATCATCTTCTTCTTCATCTCCCCTCATCTAATCGTGATTGCCTTTTTTGCGTCGCTAGCGAATTTCGGCATTTTTGCGACTCCTTGCCACCACCATTTTGTTCCTCGTGCCTCCTTCATCAAAATCCATCTTCCACCATTGGAGTCCTCATGCGCGCGTCCCATTCTTCGAACTATTTTGGCCGGAATCTGACATTGTTGACTTTCCTTCACCCCTCCACTAGCTTCCCCTTCCTCCATAGACCAAAACCCCCAACGTTTCCAAGCCTCTCCTCTCGGCCATTGCCTTGTTAGGATTTCATGTTCTAAACAAAATTCCAGTGGCTGATGGTGGCCAAAATCCAATCCAACACCACCATTCGAACCACTGAACTCCACACTACAAAACCCTCCAAACCCCGTTTTTAATTTCCTCTGAAATAGGCTCTGATTTGATGTTACTTTGTGGCTATTTGGGCTTATTGAATGTTTAAGGAATGATTGTGTTGGGTTTATGGCTTATTGCTGACGATGGCCATTTTATACTCTTTCATCAACGCGCACCAAGTGCTCGATGAATTGCCTCTCTCCAAGTGGCATTGGCGATTGAGGAGTGATTGTGTGTGAGGGGTGAGAGGGGTTTTGGTGGGGGGACATTGATGAGTTGAATGGTGGTGACGAGGTCATTTTTCGATGCTAGAATTGGTCAAAATTTGGGTTGAGGCGCATGAAACTTTGAATTGTGGTGGCCGGCGATTAGGGGTTGATCCTTGGTGGGGGTATTTTGGTCTTTGCAATGAATATCGCTATTTTTAACTGAAACAGTTAACGGAATCTAATGTTTGGGTAGTAAATCGGTATTTTAAAAGTGTAAGTGTGGGAAAGTGTCATTACACCATCATTCGGGTGGGAAAAAGTCGTTAACTCACTTATAAAAAACAATCTAAAAAATGGGGCAAATCTGTAGTACCCCTAAATTTTCTAAATTAACGGACCATGTGGCATGTTTGCAATTCTTGCAAAGACACCCCATTACAGATACTATTTCAGCAAAACCTTACATTCTCTTTGGTTTACTCTTCTTCTTTCTCCAGTTCTTCCTTTCCAATGGCGGGAATCAAACCCGATAGGAGTAGAGTTTCTAAAGCTCCTCTTCTCCATCGTGAAACTTCTCCCAACACGAATCGATATCCTTCGTTTGCGCCCCGTCTGCCGTTCATTTCGCGCCACAATTCCTCTTCCTTCAGAACAATACCCATTCCCACACTCTATTCTAGCCACCACCGACTTCCCCGAAAGGCCCATACCCAGATGAAGAAGACCACTTTGACTTCACCATCTAAAGCTACGCCATCGAGCCCTCAACAAGACCCCCATACCCACGAAGAAGAAACTCCTCAAACGTGGGGGGTCGAGTCCAGAGCGAAACCCTGTAGAGTCCGAATCATTGATCCAATTTTTGGTTCAGAATGGAAAGACTTGTCCGATCACTTACCAAAGCCTTTAAATTTGTTAGATTATCGGGTTACTGAAATAAATAAGTCATACCAACTTGTATCAACTGATGAACAGCTTATTGTTGTGAAATTGATATTTTCATTGTCTCTTGATGAGAATGATGATGAGTTTCTTTGTTATCGCGAGAGATAATGATATGAAAGAACTAGGAATCTGGAGAAATTTAGACAAGAAATGGAGTATAATCGACATGGGCCTTCAATATCCCGAGTTCTCAGTACATGCATCACTTTAAATAATGAATGCTAATTCCTCAACCTTAAGAATATGTTGGCGGTGCTTAATTAGTTGATAGCGTTTCCTGTCTGTTCGAGAGAGAAGAATATATTAGATATTCTCAAATGCGGGCATTCATGTTAAAGCTAAAAAGAATTAATGATTGATACTTCAATGCATAAACAACAAAGCAAAATTTTGTATCATAAACTAAACTACAAGAAAATATTGTCTGATGCATGCTAGCTTCTACATGAAGGATGATTCATAATTTTCTAACCAGCTGGATTGTATCATAAACTAATCTTCTTTATAACTTCGTAAATTCCGTAATCATAAAGCTGTTTGTCACACATTTTGCTCCATGATTCCTCTTGCTCTGCAACAATTACAATTCTCATTCCCACACTTATTGTAACCACCGACTTCCTTAGAGGCCCAAAACCTACGAAAATGAGCTCTTTTGACTTCATGAAGTGCACTGTTTGCTCTATCGAGCCTGTTCGTTTTTGTGATGCTGGTAATTCAAAGAAGAAGAGAGATAAAAAACTAAAACTGGACATAAATTTTCATTAGACAAAAACTGCATATAACATACTTCCTCTCACTGTTTCAACAACCATCAGAATACTTTTCCTTAATCTCAGCTAAACCACTCAAAAAACTAACAATTTCATTACAAAAGAGCTGAGCCAATAAATAAAAAGATTAACATTAAATTACAGTAAATCTTAAGCCACTGAACCGTGAAGCACTCCCATGCACGTCCATGCAGAGCAAAGCTTTTCCAGGTTTTTCATACAATCGGCAAACCAAACTTCCAGCACAGAATCAACCTTCAACACTCCACCTTAGTGCTTTGGCTGGAAACACCAAGTTTTAGCCTCAAGGCTTCAAACTTGGATTTGCATAATGCCTTTGTCATGATATCTGCAACCTGGTCTTCCCCTCGGCAGTGAACTAAGTTCACTTCTCCACACCTGCTCACCTTCCCTAACAACATGATATTTAATCTTAATATGCTTTGTTCTCCGTGAAGTACGGGGTTCTTTGCCATTGCTACATCGACAAGGTTATCACACAAAATCAAAGTAGGATCCATTTGCATTTGCTATAAGTCATTCAAGATCTTCCTAAGCCACACGGCTGGTTCACGTGCTGCGGCAAATACATATTCAGCTTCAGAAGTGGGCTGAGCCACGGTTTCCTGCTTCCTTGATAGCCAACAAATTGCACCCTCATTCAGGTAGAACACGTAACCAGAGGTGCTTCTTGCATCATCTAGGGATCCACCCCGATTCTTGTCGGTGTACCCCATCAGCTTCAGACTTTCGGATTTCCTGAACCAAATGCCTAACATGCAGGTTCCTTTCACATACCTCAACACATGTTTGGTAGCTTTAAAGTGTAATTCACTTGGGTTGCTCATAAACCTTGAAAGGTAACTTGTCAGAAACATAAGGTCGTTTGGTTTGGTGGTCAGATAATACATAGTACTTCCCACTAAGCTTCTATATTTCCCTTCATCAACTCTCTCTGCACCATCTGTTTTGCTTAACTTCAAGTTGGGAACCAGAAGGGTATTCACTGGTTTGCAGTTCTCCATTCCCAACCTTGAGAGAAGCTCGGTTGCATACCTTTGTTAACAAACAAAAATCTCCCCAACAGCTTGAGTTATCTCCATGCCAAGGAAGTACTTCATCAATCCCAAATTTTTCATTTCAAATTCAGCTTGCATATCCAACTTGAATTGGTCCAATTCATCAGGATTACTCCCTGTCACCAACAAGTCATCAACGTATAAAGAAACCACAGCTACTCCCTTTTCAGTTTTCCTAATGTAGAGGGTGTGTTCATTAGGACTTCTAATATATCCAAGGCTGCATAAATGGTCATTTATTCGGCTGTACCAGGCTCTAGGTGCCTGCTTCAAGCCATATAATGCCTTCCTCAGTAGGTACACATGGTCCTCATTTCCCTCAACCTGGTAGCCTTTGGGTTGCTCATCTGACTCCTCTGAAAATCTATCCATTCGGGAATGCGAGACTTGACATCCAGTGGAAAATTTTCCGAGGTTAGGCTGAGAGCAACAACTTGACTGATTGTGTCTTGCCAGCGGGGCAAAGGGAAAGGTTTCGAAAAAATCAATGCACGGTTCTTTGTGCAAAGCCCTTCACCACCAACCTTGCTTTATGCTTGTAGATTGAGCCATCGGGGAGGGGTTGATTTTCATTTAACTCGAAATGCAAGAGCCAACAACTGACAGTCTTGCCTAGCAACCGGGCAAAGGTTTCTTTCGAAAAATCAATGCCTCGGTTGCGTGCAAAGCCCTTCACCACCAACCTTGTTTACGCTTATGTATTCGAGCCATCGTGGTTGATTTTCGCTTTGAAAATCCATTTAACCCGAATGACTTTTCTTTTTTCAGTCTAGGTACCAATTTCGCGTTTGATTCTTATTGATCATGCTCAATTCTTCCTGCATTGCAGCCCTCCATAACTCAGATTTTGCAGCATCAAAATAGCATCTTGGCTCCAACATTGCCGTATTACACCTTTCATACACATCAGCCAAGGTTCTAGTTCCTCTCACAAGATGATCTTCTTCCTCATCGAATCGCCTCTTGAATCGGCCCTCTCTTCTCTCATCCTGACTTGATTCAACCTGCACATCAACCCTTTGTTCTTCCCAATTCCAGACTCCACACTCATCAACCTTAATGTCCCTTGTGACTACAATCCTTTTGGACTCAGGAACATAAACTCTATAGGCTTTAGAGTTGCTGTTGTAGCCTATAAATATCCCAATTTCTGCCTTGTCATCCAACTTAGACCTTTTGCTGGCTGGGATCATTACATAGGCTATACTTCCAAATTCTTTCAGGTTCCCTACTATTGGCTTGATTCCAGTCCATGCCTCAATTGGTGTTTGATGTTTGACAGCCTTGGTGGGCAGCCTATTCAGCAAGAAAACTCGTGATTGATGCTTCTTGCCGCCCCGTAACACTTTAGGGAGGCTTTTTCCAGTCATATTACACCTGACCATTTCCATAATGGTTTGGTTTCTTCTCTCACAGACACCATTCTGCTGAGGGGTATATGGTGCTGTGAACTGCTACTGTATTCCAGCTAGGCTGCAGATTGTCTTGAACTAATTTGCGGTGTACTTAGTTCCATTGTCTGTCCTTACTGCTTTGATCAAGGTTCCAGCTTCATTCTCCACCAGCAACTTGAATTGTTTGAACACAGTAGCCACTTCATTTTTCTGCTGCAAGAAATAGACCCAAGCCACCCTTGAAAAATCATCAATGAAAAGAATAAAGTACCTACTGCCATTTAGAGATTCTGTCTTCATAGGGCCACAAACATCCGAGTGGATCAATTGCAACTTGTGACTTGCTCTCCAGGCTTGATCCGAAGGGAATGGTGGCCTGCTAAGTTTGCCAAGTTGGCAGGCTGTGCACAAAGTCCTTTTCTCTTCTATTTCGGGCAGGTCTAATACCATGTCCCTTGACTTGAGTTCTTTGATTCCAGGGTAATGAAAATGTCCAAGCCTTCTATGCCATAACTCAGACTCTTCAACCTTGGTGATTAATGCTGAGTTTTCTGGTTTTTTCCAGTCTAGTGGAAAGCTTTTATCAAGCATCCTTACACTCAACAACTCCTTTCCTTCTCTATCCTTTATAATGCAAGAATTGTTTTGGAAATGCAAGGTAAAGTTTTTCTCTAACATTTGACCTACACTTAACAAGTTTTGTGCAATTTTAGATACAAACAAAACGTTAGAAATAACCTTAGTTCCTGCCTTAGTTTGGACTGCCACATCTCCAATCCCTCTTGCTTCTACATAGTCACCATTTCCAATCCTAACCTTGGAGCTGTATGTCCTGTCCAGCCTGACAAAGTTCTCCACATTTGCTGCCATGTGGTTAGTGCATCCGCTGTCTATCAGCCAAACATCTCCATAAGTCTGCATTGAGTAGCATGAAGCTACAAACAGTTGTTCTGATTCATTGGTCTGTTGTTGTTCATCTGCACTTTGTGCTTGCTGTGGTGGCTGTGCGGCCTTGTTCCTGCACACCTTCTTAATGTGGCCGAATTGTTTGCATCCCCTGCATTGAATCCCAGGCCTGAACCAGCACTTGCTATCCGGATGTCCCTTCTTTTTGCAGTGGGAACATGGTGGATAACTTCTTCCTCCACTCTGTTTTCCCCATTGTCCACCAGCTCTCTCTTTTCCTCTCTTATCCCCAGCATATCTTCTGTTACTTCCCTACGTATTCACTCCCTTTTGAGCAGCCAACATAGCACCTTCATTTGAGTCCTCCTGCCTCATCAACCTTCTTTGTTTTTGGGCTGCAGGGCATGAACCAGTTCAGTGAGGCTGATTTGGGAGAGATCTTTTGAATCTTCTAAGGAAGATATCTTGGACTCAAATCTTTCCGGAAGGCTGACTAACACCTTTTCAACTATCATCTTGTCACTCATCTCAACTCCCAACAATCTGATTTTGTTCACCACACTCATGAGTCTATCTACATACTCTTTAACCTTCTCTACCTCCTGCATTCTCAGCATTTCAAACTCCATACGCAGATTCATGACTTGCATGTTACGGGTTGTGTCACTTCCCATGAATTCTTCTCTTAGTCTATCCCAAGCCTCCTTTGCAGTTTCACACGCCATTATCCTTGTAAATACAAGGTTGTTACTGCCGAATGTATGTGAGAGAGAGCTCTTGGAGCTTTGGACATTTCCTCTTCATACATTCTCATTTGGTTCAAGGTTGGGTTTGGACCAAGTTGGGGTGGCTATTTCTCCTCTTCCACATATTGCCACAGCCCTTGTCCTCTTAGGTAGGCTCTCATTCTAACAGCCCAAATGTGATACTGGTCCCCATTGAACACTAGAGGTGAGAGAGACGCAGATTGAGAAGCCATGCGTGAAACTGGTTGCAGGTTTTTGAAAGACTTTAGTTCTTGCGTAAGGCTGAAGTTTGATGGTGATTTGGGATGAGTTTTTGAGTGAACTTGTTAGACGTTAGTTGGTTGATTCAGCTCTGATACCATATTCGTTTTTGTGATGCTGGTTATTCAAAGAAGAAGAGAGATAAAAAACTAAAACTGGACATAAATTTTCATTAGACAAAAACTGCGTATAACATACTTCCTGTCACTGTTTCAACAACCATCAGAATACTTTTCCTTAATCTCAGCTAAACCACTCAAAAAACTAACAACTTCATTACAAAAGAGCTGAGCCAATAAATAAAAAGATTAACATTAAATTACAGTAAATCTTAAGCCACTGAATCGTGAAGCACTCCCATGCACGTCCATGCAGAGCAAAGCTTTTCCAGGTTTTTCATACAATCGGCAAACCAAACTTCCAGCACAGCATCAACCTTCAACAGAGCCCCTTAACGATACCCAGATAGACTTTGGATCATTCACCTAATAATAGTTCCAAGAGACAATGAAGACCACTTCGTCCTCACCGAGTCCACTTTTCACGCCCTCCAAACCCTTTACACTTTACGAAAATATATAATATGTAGAGGAATATGTGTTGATCAGTTTATAAAACCCAGAGGAAAATGTTTGGATTGTTAACTTAAAAAGATGGCAAGGGTGAACCTGCATTCCTGCTGGGCTGGTTATCTTTAAATAACTGTAAGTGGGCATTGTCCCGACTGCTATCCATGGGTGAGCGTTTATCTGTTTCTTCTCCGTGACTTCATTAGTAGGAATATCCCACAACATGACCTAGTTTTGTTTGAACTTTTCTACTTGCATAATTTTTTCTTTTATTAAACTCGGTAAAGAGTACATGATTAGTACTCTCTATAAAGTAAACAGCTGATCTGTAGAGTAATTTTATCTGAATTTTGCCTCCGTCCGAAGAGAAAATGGCTGATGCGTGTATGCATCCATGCATGGGTCGCGAGTGTGGTGACAGCTGAATTGTGTAACGAGACAGTTTTGCATGATAATGGGGGGTTTTTCAATGCTGAGCGACGCTGAATCATTAAGTTGATAATATATTGATTGAACATGGTGTTCAATATTTTACGTTATCTTCTCCATTTGCACTTAATTCAGGCTTAATATGAACTTTCATTTGTTTCTTTTCTTTCTGTATGGTAGTCTTGGGACCTTAAAGTTGAATTACAGGAGTTCTGGAAGCTCTCTCCCAACTTCATCCTTATAATTTAGTTCGTACGTACATCATGTTAAATAATGAATGCTTGTAAAACCCTATTCCTGATTTTAGTTAGATCATGAATTGTATTTAAGTTAATTAATTTTTTTTATTTTTTTTTTTTTTTTATTTATTTGATTTTTTGGTATTGTGGTAAGATAGGGGTATTTCTGTCAGTTTTTAAAGCTGTGTTAAGGGGGTGAAATCGAAGAAATAAATCCTGATGGGTTTGCATGTATCAAGAGGGAAAAATTTGGACATTTTTGCTAAGGAAAGCTTATGTGGCTGGGTTAAACTGAAATTTAGAGGAATTGGGGGGCAGAAAAAATTTTAGAAAAGTGTTTGTTTAAAAGGAGAAGGGAACTGGGCAGTTCGCCCAAAGGAAGAAGAAGAAAACGAGAGGAGAAGAAAGAAAGAAGAGAGGAGAGAAAGGAGAAAGAAAAGAAAAGAAAAAAAAAAAAAAAAAGGGAGAGAAGAGAAGAAAGAGTGGTTTGGCCGAGAGATAGAGTGAGAGAAGGAGAGAAGAACAAAGAGAAAGGGAGAGTTTATTAGTTTTAAGTCTGTGAACAGTGGATCATCAAATCGTGATCTGGAGCTCATTCGCCGTCCGATCGTGCTGATTTTCGGATATGTTGTTCATGAAACACAGCTCTACATTCTGAACGGTGGAGATCGAAATCTAAGCACTGTAATAGGCAGCCAACTATAGGATAGAAGAGTGAGTGGATCAAATGAAAGTTTTCTTAAAAATTCAGATTTATGTTTGCATGTTAAATATAGTTGGCCATTTTTGCTTTTTGATGAGTTTTGAGCTGAATTTGAAGCTTGCTGAACTTGCTTTCCTTTCCATGCTTGGTTGGTTAATTTGGTGCTTAAAATGGAGTGTATTTTGCTTGCTAGCTGCACCTGTTTGCATTCGGTTGTTTGACTAAATTGTGATGTTGGCTGGATATTTTACCTTAGCATGTCCCGGCTGAGCAAAATTTTTTGAGTGAAAGTGTCTCAGATCTAAATTTAACAAAGCTGATTTGTGTTGCATGTCATTAGACCTTTCTTAAAAGCTTAAGACTTATGTCTGCATGTTAATGTTTTGATGAGTTTTTGGATTATATGTGAAGTTTGTGTGAGTTGCTTGTTCTCCCATGCTTCGGCTGGATTTGGGAAGGTAGAAGTTAAGTGAGTAATTGAAAAGGGCTAAACTGCCAGTTTTGAAAACATTTTTTTTTACAGTTTTAATTTTTCACCCATGTATTGATATATTCATGTTAAAGGAAATGTTACAATTTAGAGCTTGGAAATTGGTTGAACTGCATATGAGTTGAGATTTGTGATGTTGATATGATTTCCTGGTAATATTATAAATGTGGCGAATTTATTAGTTTTGAGAATATATTTTAAAAACTTGCAGTTTCACCCCTATATGTGACCTTGGAATATTATGTCATATATGTATGATTTATAAGTACATATGAAATATGCTATTGACTTACATGTTACATGAGATTATGCATGAGTATGTTGTGGTGCAAAAACCACCCTACGAAGTACCCATCCCCCAGAGATACAGATTTTTGGCTCTGCCCGAGCGATGCAGGATTCCGCTGGGTATGACAGCTTCAGCATGCGTATGATTTTGGCTCGCGGGTATGACAGCT
Source organism: Pistacia integerrima (assembly GCA_026225825.1). Lineage (NCBI taxonomy): Eukaryota > Viridiplantae > Streptophyta > Magnoliopsida > Sapindales > Anacardiaceae > Pistacia > Pistacia integerrima. The sequence goes on from CM047747.1 coordinate 38,913,039, forward strand.
TTCAGATTTTGGCTACGCATGCGTATGACAGAGTTTATTGGCTCTGCCTGGGCGTTGAGTGGTCCGCCAGGTATGACAGTTTTTGAGGCTCTGCCCACGCGATGATAGACCTTGCCGGGTATGACAGGTACGTCCCTCGCTCTGCCTGCGTGTGGGACGCCCACCAGTACGACAGATTTCCCCAAGGGTACTAGTTGTGGTGAGAGTTTTAATAATAAATGTTGAGGTTTTATACAGAATCCGATACAGTTAAAGGAAGTAAGTCAGAGTACAGTTTATTGAGTGCAGGATGATTAGAAATAAATTATATATTGTATGTGAGAACGGGGTGGTTGTTCTATTGCATATTCATAAAGTTACATTGTTGCCATGATTTGCTTGAAAATTGTTGTATGTTAGCATTATTCTTTTTTTTAAGAACTTTTATAAACCTCCCCCTTTTTCCCCACTCACTGAGTATTTCAGCTCACCCCTTTTTAAATGTTTTTCCCCCCCACCAGGACCTTCCGGAGATCGTGTTGCTGAGCCTCCGCTCGGGGAGGTTGTGCCACGCGTTGACATCTTTTATGTGGGTTTTATATTTATGTCGCATTGTAAATTTGGACTTTCGTTTCAAGAACTCATGTTTTCCATCATGTATTTCCTTTTGTTTCATATTTTGGAATGTGTAGTATAAGTGAAAAACCTGATACCAAAAGTTTCCCTAACTCTTTTCTTTTGTAAAACGAAAGATGATGTATGTCTTTTTTTGAGATGTTGGAGATGGAAATACTATGATGTTATTCAGGAAAAGTATGTCTTTAAACAGGTTTCGCAGTTTTTCTACATGGCACGTCTCGGGTATCCGAGTCTTGTGGGAGCGCCCGGATCCTACGGGATGAGGAAATTCGGGACGGGTTGTGTCAATGCTAGTGCAAGTTTTTGTCAATAGTCAAAATTCAAAGAGTTCAGTTCAATAGATAGAAAATAAAGTTGCTTGTGATGATCAATATGTTGAGGCATTTAAGCTTATTAAGGAAAATGGAATGTTGTCTGTGGTAGAAATTTGTTGTCCATATTTTGTTTCAGTTAAGGAGTTGCCGAGTGTTAAAGAGGGTTATGTTAATTATGAAAGTGATACAGATGATGGTATCCGGGACAAGTTACCTGGATTTTTGACATAAAGAATGGTTTAGTCAGGCGCCTCTCGAAATTTCCAGGCTATTTAAGCGTTTTCTATCCTCCACCAGCTTGGTTAATGTAAGTATTTCTTTGTTCTACTTGTTTCGATTTCAATTGAAAATGTGTCTCAAGGTGCTCTGTTTCCGAAATTCTTTGCTTGCATATTTTAGAAATTGAATACTTGTTACAAATCTCAAGAGTTGATTAAGTATGATAGTTTAATATTTATCTTGCCTTCAGTCTTCGTCTTCCTCCATTAAGATTCAAGAAAAGCTAAACATTTATCTTGCCTTCAGTCTTCGTCTTCCTCCTGCTTCTTCTTTGCCATGGCCAGAGTCGAACCCGATTGGAGCACACTTCCTGAAGACCTCCTCTTCTCCATCGTAAAACTTCTCCCTACACGAATCGATATCCTCCGTTTTCGCGCCGTTTGTCGTTCATTTCGCGCCACAATTGCTCTTCCTTCAGAACAATACCCATTCCCACACTCTATTCTAACCACCACCGACTTCCTCAAAGGTCCAAACCTAGATGAAAAAGACATCTTTGACTTCATGGTCTCCACTGTTTACGCCATCGAGCCCCTCAACAAAACCTCCCAAATCCACGACGAGAAACTCCACAAACCCGGGGGGGGGGTTGGGGTTTGGTGTGGGGTGTGGCGGGTGTCAAAGTCCAAGAGCCTAGCCCAGGTAGAGACGTAGAGTCCGAATCATTGATCCTATTACTGGTTCAGAATGTCAAAACTTGTCCGATTGGTTACCAAAGTCATTAAATCTATTGGATTATCGGGTTACTGAAATAACCAAGTCATACGAACTTAAACAAACTGTTGAATTGCTTTCAAAAGTGATATTTTCTTCATCTCTTGATGAGAATGAGGATGAGTTTACTGTTATGGCGAGCGATAGTTATGGAAAAGAACTTGAATAATGATTTGTTTTTTATTGTTCAGTTCCAGGACGGCGAGGATGATTATGATGAGTATAATATCGCAATTTTTAAGCTTAATGAAGAGAACCAAAAATGGGTTCCAGTTGTGGATGGATCAGAGTTGGAATATAGAGTGTTGTTTGTGGGTAAAAGTAGTTGTGCATATTCGTTTTCGATGAAGGAGGTCGCGGGTTGTGTGTACTATGCAGGTCGATTGCCCATTACTTGGATTTGTGACTGCAAAGATCATGTAGTTGGGGAACTCTCTGTTTTTCCAAGCTATTTGAACCTTTTCTGGCCTCCTCCAGCTTGGTTGAAGTAAACATTTCTCTTTTCTGGTCGTTTCCATTCCATTTCCACTTTCTCTGTGTTGCTCAATCTTCTATAGGTGTCGAAATGAAATGAAATCAGTCAATTATCAAGTATATTTTTCTGTGTTTCAACTCATGTGTTCTGTTCCTGATTTTCTGTGCTTGTATTTTTTAGAAATATGAATATTTGTTGCAAATGTCAAGAGCTTATTATGTGTGATAATTTGCCAATAATGCTTGATTTATCGATAAAGTTTCTTCTTTGCCTGAAAGAGAAGTGTATATTAGATATTTTCTAATGTGGAGACATTTGTTTGAAAAGCTAAAAGCAATATATGATTAGTAAAATTTTGTGTTCTTGTAATTTTGATCTGTAGAGGTTTAGGGGTCTGAATGTTTGTATATATGGTTGTTAACTTCAAAAACAGGCAAGAGCTAACTGTCAATGCTGGGGAGAAACAGAGAAGAGGCAGCGGAGATGATAGTGAGGAAACATCCCAAGCTTGATGCTATGATGGTTAAAGAAGGAAGCATAGTGAATATTTGCAGATATGATTTGATTGTCAGTCGACAAGCATGGAAGGGTGAAACGAATGCCGCCAATCAAGCAGAGAATGGTGAAATGAATGCTTGACTTTCTCTTCCTACTTAGTAAGCAACAATTGGTTGTTAGTTTGTATAAAAATCTTGGGGGTTTGATGTTTCAGGATTTTGTTAAAAGACAACTTAATTTGCTCAGAATGGATATGGATATGCACCATAACGCCAAATTCTTGGAAAAAATTGGCACAAGCTCATGGAGTTCAAAGAAAGTTCATGATGTATGTGTACTTTAGAAAATTCAGTAAATCATATATTATATAGTCAAAAGATTGTTTGAGTCGTAAGATCTTGGACAAGATGATTTTATTTTGCAAACAGAAAACGCACCAGAAAGATGCAACATTTTGAGGAGACAGGAATGTTGAGTACACAAATGGAAGATAGAATGTTGTTTGTGGGAGAAATTCGTTGTCCATATTCTCTTCGGTTAAGGAGTTCCCGAGCTCTTTAAAGAGGGCTGTGTTTATTATTTATTATGTAGGTGATAGTACAGATGATGGTTATCCATGCTAGGAGATCGTGCAGCAAAAAACATAAGTTTGAGATGAACAACATAAAAATAAGATTATACTATATAAAGAAACATGATATTTATATGGTTTGACATAATTTGTTTACATTCACAGATGATAGAAATTCACTGTAATTTCATGAACACGATATACAAAAATACACAATATCATAAACCCAATATATAAAACAAAACGAAAATAATTTTAGTTTTTAACCACGCTTAATCCAATACCTAGAATAGGAAAGCGAGTCATAAATATCCCAACAATCCGGGACAAGGTACTTGGATTTCTGACTTAAAGAATAGTATGGTCAGGCGCCTCTCGAAATTTCCAAGCTATTTAAGCGTTTTCTGTCCTCCACCAGCTTGATAAATTTTGTGTCTCAAGGTGCTCTGTTTCCGAAATTCGTTGGTTGCAGATTTTAGAAATTGAATACTTGTTACAAACCTCAAGAGCTGATTAAGTCCGATAGTTTAACATTTTTTAGCATGGTGTACTTCTTTGTTTTTCATTATCGTCTCTATATGCATTTTTGTAACTTTTTTAGGCTTAATATCATCTTTTATTTTGTTCATTTTTATACATTATTTCTTATACAACATGATGTGATAAAAGATAATTGACTAATTTTAAATTAAAAATAAACTTTTATCCAATCATCTTTTATCATATCATGTTGTATATATAGTATTACTTACAAAAGTTTGTACATACTAAGTTTTCGAAAAAGAAAAAAATCTTCTTAAAACCCCTTAGTGACAAATTTGCAAGAGTTTCTCAAAACTTAAAACCCCATCCCATCAAGATTCAAGAAAAGCTGAACATTTATCTTGCCTTCAGTCTTCGTCTTCCTCTATCAAGATTCAAGAAAAGCTGAACATTTATCTTGCCTTCAGTCTTCGTCTTCCTCCATCAAGATTCAAGAAGAACATTTATCTTGCCTTTCAGTCTTCGTCTTCCTCCGTCAAGGTTCAAGAAGAACATTTATCTTGCCTTCAGTCTTCGTCTTCCTCCATCAAGATTCAAGAAGAACATTTATCTTGCCTTCAGTCTTCGTCTTCCTCCTGCTTCTTCTTTGCCATGGCCAGAATCAAACCCGATTGGAGCACACTTCCTAAAGAAATCCTCTTCTCCATCGTAAAACTTCTCCTTACACGAATCGATATCCTCCGTTTGCGCGCCCTCTGTCGTTCATTTCGCGCTACAATTCCTCTTCCTTCAGAACAATACCCATTCCCACACTCTATTCTAGCCACCACCGACTTCCTCAAAGGCCCGTACCCAAATGAAGAAGATCTCTTTGACTTCACCGTCTCAACTGTTTACGCCATCGAGCCCCTCAACAAAACTTCCCATACCAACGAAGAAGAAACTCTTCAAACGTGGGTGGTCAGAGTCCAAGAGCCAAACCCAGGTAGAGTCCGAATCATTGATCCGGTTTCTTGTTCAGAATATAAAGACTTGTCCGTTCACTTACCAAAGTTTTTAAATTTGTTGGATTATCGGGTTACTGAAATAACTAAATCATACCAACTTGTATCAACTGATAAACAGCATATTGTTGTGAAATTGATATTTTCATCTTCTCTTGATGAGAATGATGATGAGTTTGCTGTTATGGCGAGAGATAATGATATGAAAGGACTAGGAATCTGGAGAAATTTAGACAAGAAATGGAGTATAATCGACATGGAACTTAAATTTCCCGGGTTCTCAGTTGTGGATATTATTTATTATGATCACAAGTTTTATGCAGTGCTCACCATGGGCCGTACTGTAACTGTGGATCCTAAATCTTTGGTTGTTACTCAAGTTGCAGAAGAGCTACAATTGGATCAGCAATATTGGATGCTATTCTTGATCGGGCTGAATAATGATTTGTTTTTGATTGTTCAGTTCGACGACTACGACAACGGTGATGATGATGATGACGATGATGAGTACAATATCGCGCTTTTTAAGCTTAATGAAGAGAACCAAAAGTGGGTTCCAGTTGTGGGTGGATTAGAGTTGGAAGATAGAGTGTTGTTTATGGGTGAAAGTAGTAGTGCATATTCGTTTCCGATTAAGGAGTTCGCGGGTTGTGTGTACTATGAAGATTTTCGCTCGATTGCCAATTACCCTGGACAAGGTACTTGGATTTGTGACCGCAAAAATCATGTAGTTGGGGAACTCTCTGTTTTTCCAAGCTATTTGAACCTTTTCTGGCCGCCTCCAGCTTGGTTGAAGTAAACGTTTGTTTTTTCTAGTCGTTTCCATTCGATTTATGCATCTCGATTTCCACTTTCTATGTGTTGCTCAGTCTTCTATAGGTGTTGAAATGAAATCAGTCAATTCTCAAGTAAATTTTTTTGTGTTCCAACTCATGTGTTCTGTTTTTCCGCTTGCATATTTTAGAAATATTCTATATCCATGATGATTTGCCAATAATGCTTGATTTATCTATAGAGTTTCTTCTTTGCCTGAAAGAAGAGTATATTAGATACTCTCTAATGTGGAGACATTTGCTTTAAAAGCTAAAAGCAATATATGATTAGTAAAACTTTGTGTTCTTGTAATTTTTATCTGCAGAGGTTTTGGGTTTGAATTTTGTGTCATTCCGATTTCCAAAGAGAAAAAAAAAAATTAGATAAAATGAATATAAAAAATCTAAAAACAAGAAAGAAAAATTATTTCTTTCCACTAAACTTAATAATAATAAGTGTTTAAATCAAGGAAATAAAGTTTTATTATAAAATTATTTAATGATGATATAGTAGTTAAAAATAATAATTTGTGTACTTTATCCATTTGTTACCCATGATTAGTTGTGCTATTATGTGACACAAAAAGATAAACTCTTTTGTTTTTAAATCTTATTAATTTTCATGTGATTTCCAACTTTACCCTTCCATCTAACGGATTAGGCTACTGGCACTAATCTTTGTATGAAAATGTCACTATATACATGTAACTAAAAGATGAATTTCCAATCTTTGCTATGTTAAACAATTGAGTATAAACTCTTTTGTTCCGATTTCCTGGTTCAGAATTTATTAAGGCCGAGAAGTTACCAAAGTCTTTAAATTTATTGGATTATAGGGTTAAAGAGATAAGTAAATCATATGAAATTGAATCAGCATTTGAAAAGCTTGACTTTGCAAAAAGTGATATATTCTACGTCTCTAGGTGAGAAGGATGCCAAGTTTGCAGTTATGGTAAGATGTGGTGGTGAAAAAGAACTGGCAATGTACTGGAAATCATAAGGATGTCAAGGAAACAAAAAGGTCCTATGATATATCACAGCTAAATTTATTCTGTACTTACAGACAAATGTAGGAACAATTTTACTTGCTGAAACAGAAAGAGTTTTATTCCCCGTCCATTGTAATGAGTTCCTTGAGTTTTAACTCCATATCAGCCTAAATATTCACGTAATCCAGCTTAACCCTAAAAACTCAAGATCTTAGGAAAAGGACCTAATAATACTGTTTAAACTCTAACAAAAAGAAACAGAAATAAATTGGCTATAACCTCATAAATTTTTAATTATTTAGCAACAGAGTTATTAAAACTAAAAATAATATGACAAATGGAAAAAGTAGCTGAGTTTTTAGTCAACTAAGAAGCAACATTTACACAAGACAAATTGCACATCTGGGAAAAAAAATTGTTATGCTTATGATCTCATTATTGAAAATAAACCAAAGTAAGGACTGCTGAACCTTATTATGAGCAACAACAGCGGAACAGATAAATTCAATCTCCTTCAAAACCTGCTTCCTAAGCTCTGCAACAATGAGGGCCCCACAAGCTAATAATTTATCACGGTGATCAGGCTCACTTCTACATAGGCACTCCCTCACATTTGATTTGGCATCAACTCCATCCTGAACTCAATGCCAGATCCAATATAATAGTTGTAGGTAATACACAAAGTTAACAGGAAAAATAAAGCCTGGTACCCAAAAGGTTTCAAAAAGATAAATTGGTACCTTTTGTTAATGAAAAGACTAAAATACCCTTAAAATTTGATATTTTAGTTTTGTAAATATTTTAAAAACCCTCTAGGTTTGATAATTTAACTAAATACCCTAATACATAAAAATTTTGTAAAATGACAAAAACACCCCCACCACCGGTCGTGCCAGATTCCGGCCACCACCTCCGGAATCTGCCGAAAAGTTGTGTTACACCACAGATTGGTCGGATCTTGTGGGTAAGGCGTTGATATGACCTTTTCCATGCCGCGCCGATCCACGTGGATCGCCGCCGGCCGAGCCGCCGGCCTAGGCTGGCGTCGAATTATTGGTCATTTACGGTGTGACGTAGACCGTTATGATAGATTCCGGCAACCACCAGCGGTGGCCCCCGGAATCTGGCAAATATGGGTGGGTGGGGGGTGTTTTTATTAATTTTTAAACCTTTTCTAGGGGTATTTGATGAAATTAATAAACTTAAGGGGTTTAAACGTAATTAAAAAAATAGAATAATATTATTTTAAGGGTATTTTAGTCTTTTTATTAACAAAAGGTACCAATTTGTCTTTTTGAAACATTTTGGGTACCAGTCTGTCGTTTCTCCATACCTTGGGTATGTGTATGTCGTTTGGCCTGATTATCTCCATTAACTTTATGACTATTTGTATTACCATTAGTGTTGAATTATGACTATATATAATCTTCCTTGAATCACCATTCTCTCAATTTACTGCTTGCATTTTGCTTTTCTTCTTCTTCTTCCTCTTTAGCAATTTGCAGCCATGGACACAATCACTCCCGATTGGACCTGTCTTCCTCGAGACCTCCTCACCTCAATAGCAACACGTCTCCACACACGAATCGACATTCTTCGTTTTCGAGCCGTTTGTTGCTCATTTCGATGCACACTTCCTCATCCTCCAAAAGTCATGTTCCCAGAATCCATTTTAAGAACGACTGACTTCCTCAAAGGTCCCCATCCTGACAATGAAGACCCCTTTGTTCTCACGGAGTGTACTCTTTACGCCATACAGCCCCTTGACGACGAAACGTCTCCAACATGGTTGGTCCAAGTCCAAGAGTCAACTTCAGGTAAAGTCCGAATAAAGGATTCCCTCTCTGGATTTCATTTTAAAAGCTTGGAAAACAAGTCTTTGAACTTGTTGGATTATAGGGTCAAGGAAATAAGTAAATCATACGTGTTTGAATCGGCTGCTATCCGTGAAGATAAAGTCAAACTCTATGATAGATATGGCTCTTATAAGATGTCCTCAGAAGAATCTTCTGTTGTTGCAAAAGTAGTTTTTTCTTCTTTTCTTGATGAGACCGATGATGGGTTTGTTGTCATGGCGAAATTTAGAGATAAAGAGCTAAGTGTGTGGAGAAATGTAGACAAGAAATGGACTAATATTAACATAGACCTTAGGTTTCGTGAGGGTATTCTAGATATGGTTTATCGTAATCACAAGTTCTACAATGTCAACCACCTGTATTCTACTGTAATTGTGGATTCTAAATCTTTGACTGTTGTGGAGGTCCAGTACCCAGGAGGTCTGGAAGGTCTGTCGTATCTGTGCTTGGTGGATTTGTCAAATGAGTTACTTTTGATTGCCTCGTACGATCGGGCCTTTGAAGGTTATTTTATAGTGTTTAAGCTTGATGAAGAGAATCATGAGTGGGTTCAGGTGACAGTTGAATTGGAGGATAGCGTGTTTTTTTGGGTGGACCTTTATATTCTGTTGTGTCAGTTTTCTGGGTATGACGGTATTAATTTCAAATATGAAGATGTTGGTCCATTTGGTCCATTTGTTAAGCTTTTTAACTTAAAGGATCATTATTCTTCTGAGAGAATTGCATATTTTCCTAACCCTTTCTGGTCTTCACCAGCTTGGTTACTTTGAAAGTGAATTCCTGCTCAGAGTCTCAGACTCAGCTGCAACGTCTCAACCATGGTTGGTCCAAGTCGAAGAGTTGAATTCGGGCGATTATTCTTCAAGGATTTTTTAGCTTGACGAAGAGAAACATATGTGGGGTTCCAGTTGTGGATGGATCGCAGTTTTGCATGGTAATGGGTTTTTTTTTTTTTTTTTTTTTTTTCAATGCTACATGATCATTTTCTTATAACTTATGAATCAGAGGCAAGAGCCAATGGCGGCTCTCATTGTTATCAATTTGACTGTAAATTATTTGCATTAAGCATGATAAATTCTATGTCTGGAATTGCTTAAAAAATACTATTTATTTAAAAGAGATCTATGAAAAATTCTTGAAAAATACCAACAATTGTTATCCTATTCATAAAAAAAAATATATATAATTAATTTAGAGTGAAAAAATAACGGTATTAATATTAAACATTTTTTTTTTCAAGTAAAGTAATTTCTTGCTAACTACCCCTAAAAGAAAACAAAATAACAATAAAAATGAATAATTCCTAAGTAATTTCTTAAATAAAAAAATAAAAATAATAACAATATAAAAATGATTTCCAGGAAGGAGGTAAATTATTAACTACCCCCAAAAGGTTCAAAATTATTATGTGTCGGACCCCTTCGTCCTCACCGAGTCTAATCTTCACGCCATCCAGCCCTTTGACGACGAAAATACATAATATGTAAAGGAATATGTGTTGATCAGTTTATAAAACCCAGAGGAAAGTGTTTGGATTGTTAACTTAAAAAGATGGCAAGGGTGGAAAACTCCCAGATTTTCTTGACTGTTTTTGCCAATCATTATCTCGGTTGAACCTGCATTCCTGCTGAGCTGGTTGTCTTTAAATAACTTTAAGTGGGCATTGTCCTCTGACTCCTCTCCATGGGTGAGCGTTCATCTGTTTCTTCTCCGTCACTTCATTGGTGGGAATATCCCACCAACATGACCTAGTTTTGTTTGAATTTTCGGCTGCTGCATAATTTTTCTTTTTTTAAACTCGGTAAAGAGTACATGATTAGTACTTCCAATGAAGTAAACGGCTGATCTGTAGAGTTATTTTATCTGAATTTTGCCTTCGTCCGAAGAGAAAAAGGCTGATGTGTATATGCATCCATGCATGGGTCGCGAGTGTGGTGATAACTGGATGTGTAACGACGCCAGTTTTGCATGGTAATGGGGGTTTTTCAATGCTGAGGTTGGTATAATGTTCGGTGAGATTAACTGGCATCGGTGTACAACTCGATGCTACATGATTATTTTCTTATAACTTTTAAATCACAAGCAAGAGCCAATGGCGGCTGACATTGTTATTAATGGATTAAAATTTTGATTCCATAATTATGAATTTGACTGTAAGTGGTGTGTGAAATTTTGATTCCATAATTATGAGATACTATTTCAGCAAACCTTAAGCTTCTCTTCGTTTTACTCTTCTTCTTTCTCCACTTCTTCCTTTGCAATGGCGAGACTCGAACCGACTGTAGCAGAATTTCTGAAGACCTCCTCTTCTCCATCGTTAAACTTCTCCCAGCACGAATCGATATCCTCCGTTTGCACGCCGTTTGTCGCTCATTATTTATCATAATCACAAGTTTTATGCTTTGTCTTCCAAGGGGCGTACTGTGACTGTGGATTCTAAAACTTTGGTTGTCACCCAAATTGCAGAGCTACAGTTGTGTTCGGAACTTTCAATGCTATACTTGGTAGGATCAATTAATGATTTGTTACTAATTAAACAGTTCAAGGAGGACATTGGTATTGATTATAAGTATTATGTCGAGGTTTTTAAGCTTAATGAAGAAAAAGGGGAGTGGGTTCAAGGAGGACATTGGTATTGATTATAAGTATAGGAAGATAAAGTGTTGTTTGTGGGTGAAAGTAGTAGTTTTGGTTAAAGAATTGTGAAGATGTAAAGGAGGTTGCGTTTATTATGTAGCCGATACCTCATATGATGATGATGGTTACTTGGATTTGGGACTTCAAAGATAGCGTATCTTGGCATCTCTCAGATTTGGTTAAAGTGTTTCTTTGTTCTAGTTGTTTAAATTTCAATTGAAAATGTATCTTCACTACCACTTTCTTTGCGTGGCTCTATCTTCACAGCTTCCGAAAAGAAATGAAATTAATCAATTTTCAAGTAAATTTTGTATGTTTTGATGTCCTCTGTTTCTGATTTTTTCCACTTGCAGATTTTAGAAATATGAATATTGGTTAATATTTTCAAGGGCTCATTAAGTTGATAATATATTGATTGAACATGGTGTTCGTTATTTTACATTATCTTCTCCATTTGCATCCCGATGCTTTATTCATGCTCAATATGATCTTTCATTTGGTTCTTTTGTTTTTGTACATTGGAGTCTGTGGACCTTAAAGTTGAATTACTGGAGTTCTGGAAGCTCTCTCCCAACTTCATCCTTATAATTTACAAGAATTACAATATGTTAAATAATGAATGCTAATGCATCAAGAGTTAAGTTCTATAGATAGATAATAAAATTGCTTGTGATGCTTGATATATCTATAGAGTTCTTCTCTACCCGAAGAAAAGAGCATATTAGATATTCTCAAATACGGAGACATTCACTTAAATGCAAAAAAGAATGCATGATTAGTACTTTCAACGCATAAACAAGAAAGCTAAATTTTTATTTTTGTAATTCTTATCTATAAACTTTTTGGTCTAAATACTACATCATTTGGAAGAGAGAATGCCTGATGTGAGGGTTAACTCTTGAATCAAAGAAAATTGTGTTGCGAAATGGATGTGGTGCATAACACTGATATGTGATCTGAAATTCACATTTGTGAGGGTTAATTTGTTGAGGTATTTAAGCTTTTTAAAGAGAGACGAAAGTGGTTTCGGGTGAAGGATGGATTAGGATTGGAAGATAGAATGTTGTTTGTGGGAGAAATTTGTTGTCCATATTCTGTACCGGTTAAGGAGTTCCCGAGCTTTAAAGAGGGCTGTTTTAATTATGCCGGTGATACAGATGATGGTTATCCGGGACAAGGTACGTGGATTTCTGACTTAAAGAATGGTGCAGTCAGGCGCCTCCCGAAATTTCCAGGCTATTTAAGCGTTTTCTGGCCTCCACCAGCTTGGTTAATGTAAGTTTTTCTTCGTTCTACTTGTTTCGATTACAATTGAAAATGTATCTTGATAAATTTCGTGTGTCTCAAGGTGCTCTGTTTGCAAAATTCTTTGTTTGCAGATTTTAGAAATTGAATACTTGTTACAAATCTCAAGAGCTGACTAAGTCCGATAGTTTAATTTTTTTAACATGGTGTTCTTTGTTTTCCATTATCATCTCTATATGCATCTTGGTAACTTTTTCAGGCTTAATATCATCTTTTATTTTGTTCTTTTTTGTTGCTATGATAGGATCTGCAGACCTTGAAGTTTTATTTCAGAAGTTATGGAAGTTCTCGCGCAACTCCGTGTGAAGCTTAATGCATCTAGAGTTTCTCCTCTACCTCAAGATCAAAGAGAAGAGTATATTAGATATTCTCAAATATGGACATTCACCAAAGAGCTAAAAAGAATATGTTACATGGTATTTAACTTCAGATGCTTGAAATGGTGAATGAACGCCATGATTTATGTATCATACTTGTTTGCATACAATTATTGTATATATTAATTTCATCGAAATTAATTCTACTCTTTAGTCATTTTCATGGAAAGAAGAAGTTTCCGAAAATGGGATAATTTTATGAACATCCCTTAGGTTTCAACAATTACATACGTGTACCAGGACTTTCTCAAAAGTTAAGCCAACCTTATCCTTGAAGTAATGGTATGCGATTGGAGCAAACTTCTTGAAGGCCACATTTTCTCCATCATAGAACTTCTCTCCACAAGAATTGATATCCTTCGCTTACGAGCTGTTTGTTGCTCATTTCGCTCCACAATTCCTCTTCCTCCATTGGAATACAAACTAAAACTAATGTATACAAACTCACTATTCATTAGTTGACATGTTATTCACCTAGGAAATACTACAAAGAATCTTTGTACAAAATGATGTGACAGTTCCCATACCACTAGTTTCACATCAGTCTTCTTTTTCTTTTTACAAACTAGTAATGTGGCAACTGCCACATCATTTTGTACAAAGATCGACTTTTTGTACATGTAACATTTTTCTATTCACCTTTATTTTTTGAGTACTAAAGTTGATTTTTTGCATGTATTCGTTAATCGTTAGATTCAATTTAGAGTAATATTACGTTGACAAATCTTTTTCACTAATTTTTTCTCACAAAAACAATGTAGTTGCTCGTAATTAGTCCTGTTTATCCAATAATGGATTCCACTGACCAATTGCAAGCTACTACGTCATGTTTGTGAGAGAAAGTTAGTGAGAAGGATTTGTCACCCTATCTTTATTATTAAATTTATAACACATATAAAAAAGTTTGTACATTCTAAGTTTTCAAAAAAGAAAAAATCTTCTTAAAACGCCTTAGTTCTCAGCAATTACGTATGAGTGACAAGTTTGCAAATTTTTAAAGACACCCCGGAGTTTCTCAAAACTTAAACCCCGTCGCATCAAGATTCAAGAAAAGTTAAAACATTTATCTTGCCTTCAGTCTTCATCTTCCTCCATCAAGATTCAAGAAAAGCTAAACATTTATCTTTCCTTCGGTCTTCGTCCTGCTTGTTCTTTGCCATGGCAAGAATCGGACCCGATTGGAGCACACTTCCTGAAGAACTCCTCTTCTCCATTGTAAAACTTCTCCCTACACGAATCGATATCCTCCGTTGGCGCGCCGTTTGTCGCTCATTTCGCGCCACAATTCCTCATCCTCCAATACAATACCCATTCCCACACTCTATTCTAACCTCCAAAGACTTCCTCAAAGGCCCAAACCCTAAAGAAAATGACGTCTTTACTCTCATGGTGTCCACTGTTTACGCCATCGAACCCCTCAATAAAGTCTCCAATATCCAGGGTGAAGAAACTCCCCAAACGTGGGTGGTCCGAGTCCAAGAACCAAACCCAGGTAGAGTCGTAATCATTGATCCAATTTCTGGTTCCAAATGTAAAGACTTGACCGATCAGTTACCAAAGTCTTTAAATTTGTTGGATTATCGGGTCACTGAAATAACTAAATCATACATACCTGTATCAACTGGTGGAAAGCTTATTGTTACAAAATTGATATTTTCTTCGTTTCTTGATGAGAATGATGATGAGTTTGCTGTTATGGCGAGCTGTCGTGGTAGTGAGGAACTGGGAATCTGGAGAAATGTAGACAAGAAATGGAGTGAAATCGACATGGAACTTAGATTTCTTGAGTTCTTTGAGGATGTTATTTATCATAATCGCAAGTTCTATGCTGTGCTCTCCAACGGCCGTACTGTAACTGTGGATTCTAAATCTTTGGTTGTTACTCGAGTTGCAGAAGAGCCACAGTTCGTTTCGATATATTCGGAGCTATACTTGATCGAGCTGTATAATGATTTGTTTTTGATTGTTCAGTTCCGGGAGTTCGGCGATAATTGTGATGAGTATATTATCATGCTTTTTAAGCTTAATGAAGAGAAACTAAAATGGGTTCCAGTTGTGGATGGATTAGAGTTGGAAGATAGAGTGTTGTTTGTGGGTCAAAGTAGTTGTGCATGTTCGTTTTCGATTAAGGAAGTCGCGGGTTGTGTGTACTATGCAGGATTTAGGTCGAATGCCCATTACCCCGGACAATATACTTGGATTTGCAACTGCAAAGATCATGTAGTTGGGGAACTCTCAGTTTTTCC
The DNA here is from genome assembly GCA_026225825.1 of Pistacia integerrima. Taxonomy (NCBI): domain Eukaryota; kingdom Viridiplantae; phylum Streptophyta; class Magnoliopsida; order Sapindales; family Anacardiaceae; genus Pistacia; species Pistacia integerrima. The sequence continues at coordinate 38,928,217 of CM047747.1, forward strand.
AAGCTATTTGAACCTTTTCTGGCCTCCTCCAGCTTGGTTGAAGTAAAGATTTCTCTTTTCTAGTCGTTTCCATTCCATTTCCATTTTCTGTGTGTTGCTCAGTCTTCTATAGGTGTTGAAATGAAATGAAATCAGTCAATTATCGAGTAAATTTTTTTGTGTTCCAACTCGTGTTCTGTTTCTGATTTTCTCCGCTTGTATTTTTTAGAAATACGAATATTTGTTGCAAATGTCAAGAGCTTAATATGTATGATAATTTGCCAATAGTGCTTGATTTATCTATAGATTTTCTTCTTTGCCCGAAAGAGAAGAGTATAAGAGATATTCTCTAATGTGGAGACATTTGATTAGTAAAATTTTGTGTTCGTGCAAGTTTTATCTGTAGAGATTTTGGGGTCTGAATTTTGTGTGTATGTTTATATATATGGTTGTTAACTTCAAAAACAGGCAAGAGCTTACTGCCATTGCTGGGGAGAAAAAGAGAAGAGGCAGCAGAGATGATTGTGAGGAAACATCCCAAGCTTGATGTTGTGATGGTTAAAGAAGGAAGCATGGTGAACATTCGCGGATATCATGGAATGGTGAAATGAATGCCGCCAATGGAGCAGAGATGGTGAAATGAATGCTTGACTATCACCTTCTACTCAGTTAGCAACAATTAGTTGTTAGTTTTATGTATTTTTTGTTAAGAGACAACTTAATATGCATTTGTAAGGACTTAAATCAAAGAAAATTTTGCTCAGAATGGATATGGATACGGTGCATAACACCAATTTCTTGGCACAGGCTCATGGAGTTCAGGTTTTTATGTTTTTCATAAGTCAAACTTAATTAGATTTTTTCTTAGCACCTTTATTTTTTTTTTCTTTTGGTAGCCGATTTCCTAATTTCAACTTATTTTCTCTTCTTTAGATTCAAATTCATCTAGTTATATTTTTCGTACAAACAAATATTTGAAATAAAACAAATGGTTTCAATAATTACGCGAAATTAGAGTCAGGGTTTATGTAAGATTCAATATTAAAATTTAAAAGAAAAATATAAAATGTAGTATGAGTGTTTTTTTTAAAATATAATATTATCTCTAGTAATTTAAATTAATAAGGTTAAATTTGTCAAAACAAAAAATAAATTTTAAAGTAGTGGGTGAAGAACTCAAGATGAATTAGGTGGGCGCTAAAAAGTAAAAATAAAAGGTTAAAAAAAGAGTTAATGACTTTTTCCCATCCGAATAATGACGTAATGACACTTTCTCACCCTTAAACTTTTAAAATACCACTTTACTATCCAAAACTCAATTCTGTTTGTAAATTTCATTATAAAGAAGGGTAGAATGGTAAAAAATGTCTTATAAGTAAGGGCAAAACAGCCAATGTCAATTGATTGATCATCTTCTTCTTCATCTCCCCTCATCTAATCACGATTGCCTTTTTTGCGTCGCTAGCCAATTTCGGCATTTTTACGACTCCTTGACACCACCATTTTGTTCCTCGTGCCTCCTTCATCAAAATCCATCTTCCACCATTGGAGTCCTCATGCACGCGTCCCATTCTTCAAACTATTTTGGCCGGAATCTGACATTGTTGACTTTCCTTCACCCCTCCACTAGCTTCCCCATCCTCCATAGACCAAAACCCCAACGTTTCCAAGCCTCTCCTCCCGGCCATTGCCTTGTTAGGATTTCATGTTCTAAACAAAATTCCGATGGCTAATGGCGGCCAAAATCCAATCTAACACCACCATTCGAACCACTGAACTCCACACTACAAAACCCTCCAAACCCCGTCATCTATTAGCTCGTTGATTGCTAGCTGAACTCGCCTTCATCGTCGTGACTGGGTTTTTAATTTCCTCTGAAATAGGCTTTGATTTGATGTTACTTTGCGGCTATTTGGGCTTATTGAATGTTTAAGGATTGATTGTGTTGGGTTTATGGCTTATTGCTGACGATAGCCATTTTATACTCTTTCATCGACGCGCACCAAGTGCTCAATGAATTGCCTCTCTCCAAGTGGCACCGGCGATTGAGGAGTGATTGTGTGTGAGGGGTGAGAGGGGTTTTGGTGGGGGGACATTGATGAGTTGAATGGTGGTGACGGGGTCGTTTTTCGGTGCTAGAATTGGCCGGAATTTGGGCTGAGGCGCATGAAACTTTGAATTGTGGTGGCCGGCAATTAGGGGTTGATCTTTGGTGGGGGTATTCTGGTCTTTACAATGAATATCACTATTTTTAACTGAAACTGTTAATGGAATCTAATGTTTGGGTAGTAAATCGGTATTTTAAAAATGTAAGGGTGGAAAAGTGTCATTACACCATCATTCGGGTGGGAAAAAGTCGTTAACTCACTTATAAAAAAACGATCTGAAAAATGGGGCAAATCTGTAGTACCCCTAAATTTTCTAAATTAACGGACCATGTGGCATGTTTGCAGTGCTTGCAAAGACACCCCATTACAGTTACTATTTCAGCAAAACATTACCTTCTCTTCGGTTTACTCTTCTTCTTTCTCCAGTTCTTCCTTTCCAATGGCGGGAATCAAACCCGATAGGAGCAGCGTTTCTAAAGCTCCTCTTCTCCATCGTGAAACTTCTCCCAGCACGAATCGATATCCTCCGTTTGCGCGCCGTCTGCCGTTCATTTCGCGCCACAATTCCTCTTCCTTCAGAACAATACCCATTCCCACACTCTATTCTAGCCACCACCGACTTCCTGAAAGGCCCATACCCAGATGAAGAAAACCACTTTGACTTCACCGTCTGAACTGTTTACGCCATCGAGCCCCTCAACAAGACCTCCCATACCCACGAAGAAGAAACTCCTCAAACGTGGGTGGTCAGAGTCCAGGAGCGAAACCCGGGTAGAGTCCGAATCATTGATCCAATTTTTGGTTCAGAATGGAAAGACTTGTCCGATCACTTACCAAAGTCTTTAAATTTGTTAGATTATCGGGTTACTGAAATAACTAAGTCATACCAACTTGTATCAACTGATGAACAGCTTATTGTTGTGAAATTGATATTTTCATCGTCTCTTGATGAGAATGATGATGAGTTTGCTGTTATCGCGAGAGATAATGATATGAAAGAACTAGGAATCTGGAGAAATTTAGACAAGAAATGGAGTATAATCGACATGGGACTTCAATATCCCGAGTTCTCAGTACGTGCATCACTTTAAATAATGATTTACTCAACCTTAAGAATATGTTGGCGGTGCTTAACTAGTTGATAGCGTTTTCTGTCTGTTCGAGAGAGAAGAATATATTAGATATTCTCAAATGTGGGCATTCACGTTAAAGCTAAAAAGAATTAATGATTGATACTTCAATTCATAAACAACAAAGCAAAATTTTGTTTTGGTGGAAAAACCAGCTGGATTGTATCATAAACTAAACTACAAGAAAATATTGTTGATGCATGCTAGCTTCTACATGAAGGATGATTCATAATTTTCTAACCAGCTGGATTGTATCATAAACTAATCTTCTTTATAACTTCCTAAATTCCGTAATCATAAAGCTGTTTGTCACTCATTTTGCTCCATGATTCCTCTTGCTCCGCAACAATTACAATTCTCATTCCCACACTTATTGTAACCACCGACTTCCTTAGAGGCCCAAAGCCTACGAAAATGAGCTTCATGAAGTGCACTGTTTGCTCTATCGAGCCCCTTAACGATACCCAAGACGAAGATACTCCTTTATTATGGCTGGTCAAGTTCCAAGAGTCAAACCCAGATAGACTTTGGATCATTCACCTAATAATACTTCCAAGAGACAATGAAGACCATTTCGTCCTCACCGAGTCCACTCTTCACGCCCTCCAGCCCTTTGACGACGAAAATATATAATATGTAGGGGAATATGTGTTGATCAGTTTATAAAACCCAGAGGAAAATGTTTGGATTGTTAACTTAAAAAGATGGCAAGGGTGGAAAACTCCCAGATTTTCTTGACTGTTTTTTCCAATCATTATCTTGGTTGAACCTGCATTCCTGCTGGGCTGGTTATCTTTAAATAACTGTAAGTAGGCATTGTCCCGACCGCTGTCCATGGGTGAGCGTTTATCTGTTTCTTCTCCGTGACTTCATTAGTGGGAATATCCCACAACATGACCTAGTTTTGTTTGAACTTTTCGGCTGCTGCATAATTTTTCTTTTATTAAACTCGGTAAAGAGTACATGATTAGTACTCTCTATAAAGTAAACGGCTGATCTGTAGAGTAATTTTATCTGAATTTTGTCTCCGTTCCGAAGAGAAAATGGCTGATTCGTGTATGCATCCATGCATGGGTCGCGAGTGTGGTGACAACTGAATTGTGTAACGAGACAGTTTTGCATGATAATATATTGATTGAACATGGTGTTCATTATTTTTGCACCCCGAAACTTTATTCAGGCTTAATATGAACTTTCGTTTTGTTCTTTTCTTGCTATATGATAGTCTGTGGACCTCAAAGTTGAATTACAGGAGTTCTGGAAGCTCTCTCCCAACATTTTGTGTGTCTCAAGGTGCTCTATTTCCGAAATTCTTTGCTTGCAGATTTTAGAAATTGAACACTTGTTATAAATCTCAAGAGCTGATTAAGTCCCATAGTTTAATATTTTTTAACATGGTGTACTTCTTTGTTTTTCATTATAGTCTCTATATGCATCTTCGTATCTTTTTCAGGCTTAATATCATCTTTTATTTTGTTTATTTTTATACAATATTTCTCATACAACATGACATGACAAAAGATGATTGACTAATTTTAAATTGAAAATAAACTTTCACACAATCATCTTTTGTCACATTATGTTATATGTATAGCATTACTAGTTTGGACATACTAAATTTTCGAAAAAGACAAAAATCTTCTTAAAACCCCATAGTTCTCAGCAATTGATATGAGTGACAAGTTTGCAACTTTTACAAAGACACCGCGGAGTTTCTCAAAACTTAAAACCCCATCCCATCAAGATTCAAGAAAAGCTGAACGTTTATATTGCTTTCAGTCTTCGTCTTCCTCCTGCTTCTTCTTAGTGGACACATTATTCACCTTTATTTTTTGAGTATTAGAGTTGAATTTTTATATGTATTCGTTGATTCAATTTTCAGTAATGCAATGTTGATAAATCTTCTCACTAACTTTCTCTCACAAACACAACGTGAGAGCTTATAATTAATAGACTCGCAATGGATCTTGTCTATTCTAACCACCACCGACTTCCTCAAAGGTACAAACCTAGATGAAAAAGACATCTTTGACTTCATGGTCTCCACTGTTTACGTCATCGAGCCCCTCAACAAAACCTCGCAAACCCACGACGAAGAAACTCCACAAACGTGGGTGGTCAAAGTCCAAGAGCCGAGCCCAGGTACAGTCCGAATCATTGATCCTATTACTGGTTCAGAATGTCAAAACTTGTCCAATTGGTTAGCAAAGTCATTAAATCTATTGGATTATCGGGTTACTGAAATAACCAAGTCATACGAACTTAAATCAACTGTTGAATTGCTTTCAAAAGTGATATTTTCTTCATCTCTTGATGAGAATGAGGATGAGTTTACTGTTATGGCGAGCGATAGTTATGGAAAAGAACTTGGAATCTGGAGAAATTTAGACAAGAAATGGAGTAAAATCGACATTGAACTTAAATTTCCCGAGTTCTTTGTTGACGATATTATTTATCATGATCGCAAGTTTTATGCAGTGCTCACCATGGGCTATACTGTAACTGTGGATCCTAAATCTTTGGTTGTTACTCGAGTTGCGGGAAAGGTGCAGTTGTATTACGAATGTGCGATGCTATACTTGATCGGGCTGAATAATGATTTGTTTTTTATTGTTCAGTTCCAGGACGGCGAGGATGATTATGATGAGTATAATATCGCAATTTTTAAGCTTAATGAAGGGAACCAAAAATGGGTTCCAGTTGTGGATGGATCAGAGTTGGAAGATAGAGAGTTGTTTGTGGGTAAAGTAGTTATGCATATTCGTTTTCGATGAAGGAGGTCGCGGCTTGTGTGTAATATGCAGGTTTTAGGTCGATTGCCCATTACCCCGGAAAATATACTTGGATTTGTGACTGCAAAGATCATGTAGTTGGGGAACTCTCTGCTTTTCCAGACTATTTGAACCTTTTCTGGTCTCCTCCAGCTTGGCTGAAGCAAACATTTCTCTTTTCTAGTCGTTTCCATTCCATTTCCACTTTCTCTGTGTTGCTCAATCTTGTATAGGTGTTGAAATGAGATGAAATCTGTCAATTATCAAGAATATTTTTCTGTGTTTCAACTCATGTGTTCTGTTTCTGAATTTTGTGTCGTTCCGATTTCCGAAGAGAAAACGGCTGATATATATGTGTAAGTTTGTATATATGGTTGTTAACTTCAAAAACAGGCAAGAGCTCACTGTCAATACTGGGGAGAAACAGAGAAGAGGCAGCGGAGATGATAGTGAGGAAACATCCCAAGCTTGATGCTATGATGGTTAAACAAGGAAGCATAGTGAACATTTGCGGATATGGTTTGATTGTCAGTCGACAAGCATGGAAGGGTGAAGCGAATGCCGCCAATCAAGCAGAGAATGGTGAAATGAATGCTTGACTTTCTCTTCCTACTTAGTAAGCAACAATTGGTTGTTAGTTTGTATAAAAATCTTGGGGGTTTGATGTTTCAGGTTTTTGTTAAAAGACAACTTAATATGCATTTGTAAAGACAACTTAGTTTGCTCAGAATGGATATGGATATGGATATGCACCATAACGCCAAATTCTTGGCCAAAATTGGCACAAGCTCATGGAGTTCAAAGAAAGTTCATGATGTATGTGTACTTTAGAAAATTCTGTAAATCATATATTATATAGTCAAAAGATTGTTTGAGTCGTAAGATCTTGGACAAGATGATTTCATTTTGCAGACAAAAAACGCACCAGAAAGATGCAACATTTTGAGGAGACAGTAATGTTGAGTACACAAATGGAAGATAGAATGTTGTTTGTGGGAGAAATTTGTTGTCCATATTCTCTTCGGTTAAGGAGCTCCCGAGCTTTAACGAGGGCTGTGTTTATTAATTATTATGCAGGTGATAGTACAGATGATGGTTATCCAGGAGATCGTACAGCAAAAAACATGAGTTTGGGATGAACAACATAAAAATAAGATTACACCACATAAAGAAATACGATATTTATATAATTCGATATAATCTATCTACATTCACAGATAATAAAAATTCACTATAATTTCATAAACACGATATACAAGAATACACAACACCATAGATCCAGTATATAAAACAGAACGAAAACATTTTAGTTTCTAACCAGTACCTAGAACAGGAAAGCAAGTCACAAATATCCCAACAATCCGAGACAAGGTACTTGGATTTCTGACTTAAAGAATAGTATGGTCAGGCGCCTCTCGAAATTACCAAGCCATTTAAGCAGTTTCTGTCCTCCACCAGCTTGGTTAATGTAAGTATTTCTTTGTTCTACTCGTTTCGATTTCAATTGAAAATGTATGTTGATAAATTTTGTGTGTCTAAAGGTGCTCTGTTTCCGAAACTCTTTGGTTGCAGATTTTAGAAATTGAATACTTGTTACAAACCTCAAGAGCTGATTAAGTCCCATAGTTTAACATTTTTTAACATGGTGTACTTCTTTGTTTTTCATTATCGTCTCTATATGCATCTTTATAACTTTTTCAGGCTTAATATCATCTTTTATTTTGTTCATTTTTATACAATATTTCTTATACAATATGACGTGACAAAAGATGATTAACTAATTTTAAATTAAAAATAAATTTTTATCCAATCATCTATTATCATATCATGTTATATGTATAGTATTACTTAAAAAAGATTGCACATACTAAGTTTTGGAAAAAGAAAAAAAGCTGAACATTTATCTTGCCTTCAGTCTTCGTCTTCCTGGGGTCCTTGAGGTCCTGACCGGCGGGTACCCGACTCTTCTACTCTCTCTTCCCCAGGCTCACTCACCCTCCTGAGCACTCTAGGAACTAATAATTCTCTCATGGATTTCGTGCAAGGCTGGTCACGTTGACTCATGCTGATATCTACAAAACATAAACACATTGTTTCTAAAAAAAAAAACTCATGGACAGAAATAAACTTCATTTAGGGACAAATTGGCATGTGTAAAATTTTCAAAAAAATGCCCTTAAAAATCGAAAACCATACTCTGATACCAAGTTGATACGACCCGTCCCGAATCTCCTCATCCCGTAGGATCCCGGTGCTCCCACAGGACTCGGATACCCGAGACGTGTCATGTAGAAAAACTGTGAAAACTGTTAAAGAACTTACTTTTTCTGAATAACATCATAGTATTTTCATTTCCAACATCTCAAAAAAAAAAAAAAAAAAAAAAACGTACACCATCTTTAGTTTTACAAAAGAAAAATTTAGGGAAACTTGTGGTACCAGGTTTTCCACTTATACAACACATTCCGAAACATAAAAAAAAAAAAAAATACATGATGGGAAACATGAGTTTTTGAAACGAAAGTCCAAAGATACAATACGAGGTAAATGTAAAACCCACATAAAAACATGTCGACGCGTGGCACAACCTTGAGCGGTGACTCACTGCTCGGCACGATCTCCCTGTAAACTTGGGGGGAGGAAAACATTTTTTTTGAAAGGGGGTGAGCTAAAATACTCAATGAGTGGGGGAAAGGGGAAGTTTGCAAAACATTCGTCAAACAAAAGTTATGGCATGCAACGGTTCTTATAAAATACAAAAAACAACATGATTCCATGAACATTCTTTTATGGTGGCAGCTAATCATCCATGTATGCATGCATAACTCATTTCTAATTGTTCTAAGTATTATAATCTGATCAATCAAACTGACAACAATTTCTGAATCCTAGCTCATCACTAAATGCTGAAAATTCTTTTATGAGAACTTAAAGAATAGTTGTAAATGCTTATGCTTCTAAAGACAATGTTTTCTATAAATCATGCTACAAACATCAAATGTTTCATATAACTAATGCAAACTATCCATCAGATCCTGAAAACTGAAATTATTAACTGATATTGAAAACTGTAGGCTGGTATCTGAAAACTTTAAACTGATATCCTATTTCGAAACAGTAAATTGATACTAAAGGTTCTCACCACAACTAGTACCTTGGGGAAAAATCTCGATACCTGGTGGGCATCCCACACACAGGCAGAGCTGGGAAATACATCTCAATACCCGACAAAATCTACCATCGCGCGGGCAGAGCCTGAAGAAAACCATCTCAATACCTAGCGGACAAACTCAACGCCTAGGCAGAGCACTAAATATCTCAATACGCATGCGCAGAGCCTAAAGACCAAATATCTCAATACCCAGCGAAATCCTGCATCGCGTGGGCAGAGCCTAAAACTGGAGGATGGGTACCTCGTAGGGTGGTTTTAGCACCATAACAATCTCATGCATAATCTCAAGTAACATGTAAGTCAAGAGCATATTTCGTAAGTGCTTATAAATCATACATATATGACATAATATTCAAAATCACATATAGGGGTGAAACGGTAATTTTCTAAACATGTTTCAGAATCTGATGGTTTAACCCAGATTGAAAATTATTTCAACATCACATGACCTTAGCATATATCCGATACAGATCATAAGCAAAAAATCACTTTTAAAAGTCAAAACTCATACAACACATTATAATTATAATTAAACCCAAGAGCAATAATAATAATAATAATTATATAAGAATATTTTATATAAGGATAAATCATGTCAACGTATGAGATTTCATGGAAAATAGGGGGTGAAATGCAAGTTTTTAAAATACACTTTCAAAACTGACGAAAAGCACCCCATTTCCCCTTTTTACCAAGAAAATTATTACCAACCTCACAAATCTCAGTCCTTTCTTTAACGTTTTAGCAGGAAAAATACCTTAACTCCCAGCATTTTAAAATACCATGGAAATCAATTTTCTCAAAGACAGTCCAACTGGAAGCATGCAAGCGTATTCAACCAACCAAAATTTAGTCCAAATACATAACTCAAGCACCTCTCAAAATGCAGTCCAGCCGAGTGCATGCAACCAAAATATGCAGCCACCATCACAGTTTATTGAAACAACCAAATGCATGCAAGTTCAATTAGCAAGCAAGTTCATTTCATTTTAAAAACTCAAAACAACCACTCTAGAATCTGTCCGAAAACATGCAAAGAAAAATAAACCAAGCAAGCTTCACATTTAGCTAAACCTCATCAAAATACAAAAATGGCATACTAGAAATTAACATGCAAGCATAGATCTGAAATTTTAAGGAAAGTTTTCATTAAAACCACTCACACAAAAAATTTAGCTCAACCCGAAATACCCAGCTGCCCCCAAGCATCATCCTTCTCTTCACCTCTCTTTCTCTCCCTCATTTATCTTTTTCTTTCCCTTCCTCCTCTCGGCCGAACGTTCTCTTCTTCCTTCCTTCCTTTCTTTTCCCTTCTCTCTCTTCCTTTCTTTCTCTTTCTTTCCTTTTTCTCGGTTTTCTTCCCCTCCCCTTTCTTTCTTCTTCATTTGGGCGAGCAGCCCAAATTTATATAAAACATTTTTTTTTCTTACAACAGCCCCCAAATTCTCTTAATTCTAATATAACCCTGCCACATCATCTTTTCCTTACAAAAACATCCAGATTTTGCACCCTTGCTACATGCAAACCCAACAGTTTCCATTTCTTCGTTTTCACCACTAACCAAACTTTAAAATTTGACAGAAAAGTCCCTCCTTATAAACAAAACCAAAGGGAATATATATATTATTAGAATGGGGTTTTACAATATTCGTTTCCGATTAAGGAGGTCGCAGGTTGTGTCAGTGTGTACTATGAAGATTTTAGCTCGATTGCCAATTACCCCGGACTGGGTACTTGGATTTGTGACTGCAAAAATCATGTAGTTGGGGAACTCTCTGTTTTTTCAGGCTATTTGAAACTTTTCTGGCCGCCTCCAGCTTGGTTGAAGTAAATGTTTGTTTTTTCTACTCGTTTCCATTCGATTTATATCTATATGTATATGCATCTCGATTTCCACTTTCTATGTGTTGCTTAGTCTTCTATAGGTGTTGAAATGAAATGAAATCGGTCAATTCTCAAGTAAGTTTTTCATAAATATACAAAATCTAAAAAAAAATGTTTTTCATGAAAGAAAAATTATTTCTTTCCACTAAAATTATAATAATAAGTGTTTAAATCAAGGAAATAAAGTTTTATTATAAAATTATTTAATGATATAGTAGTTAAAAATAATAATTTGTGTACTTTATCCATTTGTTACCCATGATTAGTTGTGCTATTATGTGACACAAAAAGATAAACTCTTTTGTTTTTCTATCTTATTAATTTTCATATGATTTCCAACTTTACCCTTCCATCTAACGGATTAGGCTACTGGCACTAATCTTTTGGATGAAAATGTCACTATATGATAACGATTGAGTATTTAATATCACTTATTTAAACATTGGAATCTAATTGTCACTTACACTATATATACATTATTAAACTCTGTTAAATTAATGAAAAGCCTCAAATACCTTCATATATATAACTAAAAGATGAATTTTCAATCTTTGCATATCATTGTAATATATATATATATATATACATGAATTATATTTAAGGGTATTTGTACATCTATTATCAACTCATTCTTTGGTAAATTATTCTTTCTGTAAAGTTATAGGGTTTTGTGGAGATAGATAAATATTACCATCCCATGAATTTTGGATTTCTCAAAGGTTAAACCAATCTTGTCCTTGAAGTAATGGAAGGGACAAGAAAAGCTAAAAACTTTGATCTTCTTTTTCGTCTTCCTCCTCTGCTTCTTCTTAGCCATGGATAGTATATATGAAACGCGATTGGAGTAGACTTCCTGGAGACCTCTTCTCCATCGTAAAACGTCTCCCCACAAGAATCAATGACACGACCCATCCCGAATTTCCTCATCCTGTAGGATCTCGATGCTCCCACAGGACTCGGATACCGAAGACGTGCCATGTAGAAAAACTGTGAAAACTATTAAAGAACTTACTTTTTCTGAATAACATCATAGTATTTTCATTTCCAACATCTCAAAAAAAAAAAAAAATACACCATCTTTCGTTTTACAAAAGAAAAGATTTAGGAAAACTTGTGGTACCAGGTTTTCCACTTATACAACACATTCTGAAACATAAACAAAAGGAAATACATGATGGGAAACATGAGTTTTTGAAACGAAAGTCCAAAGATACAATACAACATAAATGTAAAACCCACATAAAAAGATGTCGACGCGTGGCACAACCTTGAGCAGTGACTCACTGGTCGGCACGATCTCCCTCTAAATCTGGGGGAGGAAAACATTTTTTTGAAAGGGGGTGAGCTAAAACACTCAGTGAGTGAGGGAAAGGGAAAGTTTGCAAAACATTCGTCAAACAAAAGTTATGGCATGCAATGGTTCTTATAAAATACTAAAAACAACATGATTCCATGAACATGATATGGTGGTAGCTAATCATTAATGTATGCATGCATAACTCATTTCTAATTGTTCTAAGTATTATAATCTGATCAATTAAACTGACAACAATTTATGAATCCTAGCTCATCATTAATTGCTGAAAACTCCTTTATGAGAACTTAAAGAATAGTTGTAAATGCTTATGCTTCTAAAGACAATGTTTTCTATAAATCATGCTACAAACATCGAATGTTTCATATAACTAATGCAAACTATCCATCAGATACTGAAAACTGAAACTATTAACTGATACTGAAAACTGTAAGCTAGTATCTGAAAACTTTAAACTGATATCATGTTTTTGAAATAGTAAACTGATACTAAAGGTTCTCACCATAACTAGTACCCTGGGGAAAAATCTCGATACCTGGTGGGCATCCCACACACAGGCAGAGCTGAGAAAAAACATCTCAATACCCGGCAAAGCGGACAAGCTCAACACCCAGGCAGAGCACTAACTATCTCAATACACATGCGCAGAGCCGAAAGACAGAATATCTCAATCCCCAGCGAATCTTGCATCGCATGGGCAGAGCTTGAAACTGGGGGATGGGTACTTCGTAGGGTGGTTGTAGCACCACAAATATCTCATTCATAATCTCAAGTAACATATAAGTCAAGAGCATATTATATAAGTGCTTATAAATCATGCATATATGACATAATATTCAAAATCGCATAAAAGGATGAAATTGCAATCTTTTAAACATGTTTCAGAAACTAACGGTTTAACCCATATTGAAAATTACTTCAATATCACGTGATCGTAGCATATGTCTAATACTAATCATAAGCAAATATCACTTTTAAAAGCCAAAACGCATATAACACATTATAATTATAATTAAACCAAAGAGCAAATAATAATAATAATAATAATAATAATAATGATAAGAATGATAAGAATATTTCATACTAGAATAAAATAAACATGAATAAACAAATTACTTAAAATTCTCTTTTGTGCCTTCACGGTTATTTGCACAAATAATTGAATAAAATAACCCAAAATAAAATCTTCTTGGACATTAAATAACTCCCTTTGACCTGCCTTTTAATCACCTATATTACACCAAGCCAAACACCTCATTTACAGCACTTCATTTACAAGTAAAAGAAACTTCCCCATGTCGAGAACAAGCAAGAAAACACTTGTGGTTATTTCATTCTAGAGTGAAAATTTCAGCCTTTCCAAGCATGTTAACCAGCCAAAATTTAATTCCTCTTTATAACGCCATTTCCATCTCATTATAAGCACACATTCCATTATAAAAATTCCATGAAACCATCCCTTTTCATACCAAAAATATGTTGCGTGAAGTCACATATTTATAGACCAAAACTAGTGCAATAATTACAACCTGGCCGAAGCATGAAGGGAGGATTTTTAATCAGTTTCACAAAATAACAAGACTCTCAACAAGACATCAATATACAAACATGAGTCTTGTGTTTTTAGGAAAGATATAGTGACATGCAACACAAGTATATTTCATTAGGACCACATCTGATGTAGTTTCACTCATTCCATGTTCAGCCAAACACATGCAAGCAAGGAAAGCCACAGTCAATAGTAAGTTGTATCAAACAGCATGAGATAATACATTCACTTAACAAGCAATCGAAAAAGGTTTAGGTTTTGGAAAAGTTTTAAGGAAACCACTCACATAAAAAATTCAGCTCAACCCGAAATACCCAGCTGCCCCAAGCATCATCCTTCTCTTCACCTCACTTTCTCTCCCTCATTTATCTTTTTCTTTCCCTTCCTCCTCTCGGCCGAACGTTCTCTCTTCCTTCTTCCTTCTTTTCTCCCTTCTCTCTCTTCCTTTCTCTCTTTCTTTTCTTTTTCTCGGTTTTCTTCTCCCCACTTTCTTCTTCTTCATTTGGGCGAGCAGCCCAAATTTATATAAAACAATTTTTTTTTTCTTACAACAGCCCCCAAATTCTCTTAATTCTAATATAACCCTGCCACATTATCTTTTCCTTACCAAGACAACCAAATTTTGTGCCCTTGCTACCTGCAAACCCAACAGTTTCCATTTCTTCGTTTTCACCACTAACCAAACTTTAAAATTTGACAGAAAAGTCCCTCCTTATAAACAAAACCAAAGGGAATATATATATAATTAGAATGGGGTTTTACAATTACTCTTGTAATTCTTCCAGTATTTTTAAAATGAAGGTTGCTCACTCTAAGGCTAACAATGTCTATGACTTGCCGCTTCACATACTCCAGGCTCTTGCGTTTTCTTTGAAAAATACCCTGATTTCTCTCTTGTCACACCGCATAGACAGATGCCCCAAGGAGAAGCCTACCTGTTACAGCTTTAACTTTCTTTCCTTCTAAGATTCTCGAAGACCAAACTACAATATTGCCATATAAAACACACGAGGGATCCTCGAAGCTACTCCACTCCTGCATCCGGCCTTTGGTTAGAAGTTTCTTTCGAATGACAAGCCATAATATAAAGGCATCTCATGGGATACTAGTGCTATTCCAAACAATAGTAGCCCAAGGAGCCTTAGTATTCTCTATTGACAAATCTTCCATGTCTGGGATGAGGAGAAATTAGTTCGTCGTCCATCAGTCGTCTTGCAGAAAGTTCATCTTTCCATAAGGAACCCGAAATAGAAGGAACTTGGTCCACAACATGAGGAAACCTGTCCCTAATGATATCTGGCCATCTCCACTGCCCATTAACCAAAACATCACCGCCAGATGCCCTATGTCCTAGACCCGAGCTGTAGAACACCCTGTGAGGAATAATATGATGAAGTGGGCCTAAAGTGTGCCAAGAGTCAAACCAAAGGGAGGTGGATCTACCACCAACAAGGTTGACCCCAGTATGTCTCTTAACCAAGTCCATTATCAAAAGAATTTTACCCCAGCTGTTGGATATGGTTTTTCAAAAGTGGTTTTTTCTTCGTTTTTTTTATGAGCGTGGTGAAGAATTTGCTGCTATGGCTAGATATGATGAAAGGACACTGGGAATCTGGAGAAATGTAGACCAGAATTGGCGTCATATACATATAGGACTTCTGTTTTATGAGTATGTTGAGGATTTTATTTATTATAATGACAAGTTTTATGCTGTGTTATCCAGCGGTCGTACTGTAACTGTGGATCTTAAATCTTTGATTGTTACTCAAGTTGCGGTAGAGCAAGGGTTCATTCAGAGTCGTCCGATACTATATTTGGTAGGGTCATTTAATGATTTGTTTTTGGTAGGTGCATACCATGAGGACCATTATGATCATGGTGAATAACATGAGGACCATTTTGATAGTTATGATAATGGTGAATACCATAAGGACCATTATGATGATGGTGAATACCATGAGGACCATTATGACGACAATGATGATGATGATGATAAGTATTATATTTAAGTATTTAGGCTTAGTGAGAAGGAGGGGAAATGGGTTTGGATAGGTTGTGGATTAGACTCGGTAGATCGAGTGTTGTTTGTGGGGGAAATTGGTTGTACATTTTCTGTTTGGATAGATGATGATTACCCTGGGCAGGATACCTTAACTTGGGACTTAAATAATGGTGCATGCATATAGGGCTGTAAACGAGCCGAGCCGAGCCACGCTTTTGGCTTATCGAGCTCGCTCGTTTACAACAGTATCGAGCTCGAGACGAGCTAGAGCTTGAGCCTGGCGAGCCTCAGAATTGAGACTCGAGCTCGACTCGGTCGAGTTCGAGTCGAGCTCGCGAGCCTGATCCCTAAATTTTAAAAAATGACAAAACACGCCCCTGATTTTTTAAATTTTAAAAAATGACAAACACCCCCGAATTTTTTAATCCCTAAAACCAATAAACCACACCTCCCAGTCGTCGTAATCCCCAAAATTTTATCAATCTCCACCACGGTTTGTCGGCAGCACCAACACACCTCCTAGTCGCCGTCAACTCTTTGTCGTGAACCACGTCTTCTTCATCAGATTTATCACCAAAGTACCCTGTGTAAGTGTACAGTGCTTACTTGAGCCGAACCAGGCTCACGAGCCCACGAGCCGAGCTTCACTGTGTTCGAACTCGACTCGGTTAACAAACCAAGTTCAAGTCGAGTCAAGTCGAGCCTTATCGAGCGGAGCTCTAAATGAGCTTTTATTTAGTCGAGCCGAGCTAGCTCGGCTCGTTTACAGCCCTAAGTGCATCTAAGTATATGTTAGTAGCCTGTGTTTCTGGCCTCCACCAACCTGGTTGAAGTAAGTGTTTCCTTGTTCTAGTTGTTTCAATTTGAATTGAAAATGAATCTTAATTAGCACTTCCTCTCTAGTAAATTTGTGTGTCTTAATTAGTATGCTCTGTTTCTTATTTTTTCCACACTTTAGTTTTTTAGAAATATAAAAATTCATTAGAGAAATGTCAAGAGCTTATTTTTGTGCGTCTTAATTAAGCTTAATATGATTTTTTGTACGTTGGAGTCAGCGTATGTTAAAGTTAAATTCCAGGAGATATGGAAGTTCTCTTTGAACTTCATGCTCACAATTACTCACGTTATATAATGAATGCTAATGCAAGCTTTGGAAGAGAGAATGACTGATGTGGTATGTATATATGGTTTTTAACTTCAGTTACAGACAAGAGCTCACGGCCAGTGCCGTTGAGTAGAAACAGTGAAGAAGCGGCAGAGATAACTGTGACAGAAAAATTCCAAGGTCAGCTAACAAGCATGGAATGGTGAAATTGGTGTGGTTAGGAACGTTTAGCGAACGAGTCCGGTTGCTCATATTTTAAAACTTCCTCCCTAATTGTGTCATTATAATCAACCTAATAACGATTTAATATAAATAACACATACATGTATATATGTATCAAACATGAAATACAAAATAAGAGTGAGTAAGAAAAATTATCGACTCCTTTGCTATTTCTTTCTCCTTATTAAATCCTCACAAAATATCGCAAGTGTGGTATCTCTAGATTGATACACACAGGATCTCTCCATATTCCTTACAGACATATCATAGCCTCCAATCAATGAATGAAGTGAGATCATATGAACTTATAAAATTAAGTGTTTCAGTCATGTCACCTCATTCCCTCCGATGTCGTGTTCCAATCAAATGCAGACCATGGTATTGTCAAATCCCTAACTTGATCACATAATTCGAATCATCTTAAAATATGGAATTGTGTTTCTAGGAAACTATTCATAAAACACAAATGCTTTGGCCAAAGACTTCCTTCACATTCGCTTATCCCTTAGAACACTTAAGCTCTTAACATCCGAGC
Organism: Pistacia integerrima; assembly: GCA_026225825.1. Taxonomy (NCBI): domain Eukaryota; kingdom Viridiplantae; phylum Streptophyta; class Magnoliopsida; order Sapindales; family Anacardiaceae; genus Pistacia; species Pistacia integerrima. The sequence goes on from CM047747.1 coordinate 38,945,989, forward strand.
CATCAGATTCCTTATTGAATACGCATATGATTTCAGACATGATTAACTCATGATCAACAAGCACTACACACTAGATATATACAATCTAGTGATAATGTACTGAAGAACCATGAACACCCATGCACAAGACACAATCGCATCTCAAGTCTAGGGATAAAGTGACACTAATGCACATAAAGATGATCATTGACTAAAGATATTATACTCATATGATCAATCATCGAATGGTCACGTTCGATGCTTCATTCTCTAATAAATCACCTTATTACTCGTGCTCTTATGATATGACTATCATCACCCAACCCTCAACATCTCATGGTAATCAATGACGGCAGACAATAATGCTGATCTTGCGATAATATTGCCCCCGATTATTATCACATCTGATCAGGAACATACTTAAGAGCAAGTTACATGAAAGAATCATGATACTCATATTCTCAAACTCTTTGAAAATAGAATTCTTTCCAGAATAAGCTCAAGGACATATGCAACTTAATTAAATATAGATGACATAAAGTAGCTAGCATAGAATAATCGTCATTTTATTAATGATAAAACTTTACAAAGTTTATATATAAATATTTCCTTAAACCTTACATCTATCATTAGTTTTAGGACACATACACCAACAAAAATGAATGTCACAAACTGGATACTTAATTAGCAACTAGATCTAGCTAATTTATTGTGTAGTACATACTGTATTCAAATCTCGGATGTTGATGTATAAAGTATTTGTTAAAAAGACAAAACTTGTTATGAAATGAAACCTCTTGACTAGTTAGTTGATAATATATTGATTGAACATGGTGTTCATTATTTTACATTATCTTCTCCATTTGCACCCCAATACTTTATTCAAGCTTAATATGATCTTTCATATTTGGCTCTTTTGTTTTTGTATGATGGAGTCAGTGGACCTTTTAGTTTAATCACTAGAGTTCTAGAAGCTCTCTCCCAATTTCATCCTTATAATTTACTTTGTACATACATCATATGATCTAGATGGTGATATTTTTGTAGTTGTCTACTCAGATGCATCAATTCAGGCAAAGTTTCCTAAGGGTGGTTGTTACTACAGGGAATGTTGGTGATTGATCACAGAGTTCAAAGTAGTGTAGTTAAGTTTGAGGGGGAATGTTGGTGAAAGGCTGAAAAGTGCAAATGATCAAAGTTAGAGGAGCTGATTGTAATTTCTCATATGTCACTAAAAAGCAACGGTGTCATTTTGGAATTGTTAAAAGCTGTTGTCTTGTTCATTTCATAAGCTCTCTACTTTACTCTTTCACGTCTTTACTTTCTCTCCTTCGAAGCTCTGTATATAAATCCCTAACATTGTAATCTCATTACTTACTCAAGTTCAATAATATTGAATTCCCTTTCTCTTCATTTTTCAATTTCTTTCAGTTTATTCTCATGGTATCAGAGCCAAAGACTAACGTCAATGGCAAAGATTTCTGGAAACAATAGCTCTAACGAGAACTTTGTGAAGATGTTTGGCAGCTCAACTTCAGTTTTCTCGTCTAGTCTTCAAGTTGTCAGTCCGAATCTAACAAGAGATAATTACAGAGATAATTATCGCTCCTGGAGATCGCAAATCTTATCAGCTATCGAAGCTCATGATCTTGAAGAACACTTAACAGGTCAAGCTCAATGTCCTGAACCTCTTATTACTTTAGATAGTAGTCTTGAAAATGAGCTAGGTGTAGAAGGAATTAAGGAAATCCTAGGAAAAGAAAGAATTAATCCAGCTTATGTAGCCTGGAAGAAAACTGATAAGTTTCTTGTCACGTGGCTTCTTGCGTCAATTTCTGAGTGTATGTTCAGTATTGTGTCCAAATGTAGATTTGCTATTGATATCTGGTTTGCACTTGAGACTGAATTTTTAAGCGATTCTAAGGCTAGAGCCCTACATTTAAAAAATCTTTTACAAAATACTCAAAAAGGTAACATGAGTGTAAATGAGTATGTTAAAAAGATGAAGGGAATTGCTGAGAGTCTATCAGCAAGTGGTCAAATCATTTCAGATAAAGATTTGCTCCAGCATGTGTTAGATGGACTGGGACCAGAATTTGATGCGGTAGTTGTTAATCTAACTTCCAGAATTGAGTCAAAGTTTGATTCAATTTCATTACAAGAGGCACAATTTTTATTACAAAAATATGAACTGAGGCTTGAGAAGTTTAACTCCATTGATTTTCTTTATAGCTCACTCAATGTTGCTGCTCTCAGTAATGTTAACAACAGATCTGTGTTCCCAGATACTACGTTGTTGCCACCTACTCATACTGGTTTGTCAAAAGAAGCTCCTGGACCTCTTAATCAGTTGACCTCTTAATCGGCTGACCTCAAAGAATATTCGTTACCAAGATTACCACAGGTCTATCACTCATCAGCTTCTCAGAATGCTCAGCATTATTCTTCTGACTTTGGAAACCAAACTGGTGTCTTTAATGGTACATATACTCCTTATCAAACTGCTGGATTTGTTGGATATGGCAGAGGTCGAGGTTGAGATAATGGCAGAGGGAAGCCAATTTGTCAATTGTGCAGCAAGATTGGACATACCGCACCTCAATGTTACCATCGGTACAATGCCAACTATAACGGAGCACCACTTCGTTTTCTGGACCTCCACCTCAGTTCTCTGGACCTTAGTTTTCTGGAAACCAGTCTGCTGTTGGTACTGGTTCTAGCATGTTTCATTCTGGGAGCACATATTCTGGTGGACAAAACCCTTCCTTCTTGAATGTTGGTTATCCAAATGTTGGTACATCTAATGGGAGTCAGCAGCAGATTTCTTCTTGACCTCTCCAGTCTGGATCACATTCTCAACAGGAAGGGAATACTGGTATCCAGTAGTCAATTCCACAATCTCCTACTCAGCAACATCATTCTATTTTTCCCTCTCAGCAGCAAGGTTTTCGAGTCCCTAGTCAGCAACAACTACCCAACCAAGTGTACTTTGCCTCTCATTCAGCCACTGCACCACTCTCTCATTTTCAAGCCTCACACATTACTCCAACCACACCTCCTGATCCAGCTTGGTACATGGATTCAGGAGCCACTGATCATGTCACCCCTGATCCAAATCAACTAGTAACCAGTAGGAGCTATGATGGTAATGAACAATTGCAAGTAGGCAATGGTGAGTCTCTTTCCATATCTCATATTAGCCTTACCTTGTTACCTAGTTGTTTACATTCTAAATGTATTCATTTGAAAAATGTTCTTTGTGTGCCTAGTATTACGAAAAACTTACTTAGTATTTCCAAATTGACTAGAGATAATCAGGTTGTTGTTGAATTTGATTCTGATTCTTGCACTGTTAAGGACAAAGCTACCAGAACAGTGTTGCTCAAGGGAGGTCTTAAAGTTGGTTTATATCAGTTGCATGTTCCTTCCACCCTGCCATCCAGTTCAGTCACTGTGCCCAATTACTCTAGTTCATTGCAGCCCTTTGCTGCCACCTTAAATCATAAGACTTTAGAGTTGTCTGCTGATAATTCTAGTCAGTTCAATTGTATTAACAATCAGGTTATTCCATCTATGCAGTTTAGTTCTTTAAGTCAACCTAGCTGTTCTAACAAGAATGATCAGAATAATTGTTTCTCAGTTTCTTCTAATCTGAATGATTGTACTTCCTTTCAAAATAATAAAACTTCTTCACTGCTATCCTCTCACCATGATTCTAATACTCAGTTATCTAATGTTACTTGTTGTGAATCAAATGTTGTCACCAACAAACCATGGTTGAATCATGATCATTCTATTAATAACTATACAAACTATAATCATCATGGACGAGATCCATCATTTGCACTTCAGGTTGGCAATGCCAAAGAAAACAAGATGTCTCTTTGGCACAATAGGTTAGGGCATCCTAATACTGATGCACTTCAGAAAATTCTGACCTATCTGCACAAAGACACCACTGAAATAGTTTCCACAGTGCATTTTTACCTTTTTGTGATGCTTGTAAACTAGGCAAACTTCACAAGAATCACTTTCCTATGTCACGGTCTAGAGCAACCAAACCATTAGAACTTGTCCATAGTGACATTTGGGGACCAGCTCTAACTGTTTCTCTAGAAGGGTATAGATACTACATTCACTTTATAGATGACTATAGTAGGTATACTTGGATGTTTCCCTTACAAACCAAGGCAGATGTTCAGTCTGTGTTCATCAAGTTTCACCATCTTGTTGAACGACAATTCAGTTGTAAACTTCTAACTTTGCAATCTGACCAAGGGGTAGAATATAAGGGGCTGATTCTTTATCTTACAACCGTAGGAATACAATTTAGGCACTCATGTGCATATGTTCATCAACAAAATGAGAAAAGTGAAAGAAAACACAGACACATTGTTAAAACAGGTCTTACACTATTAGCCCATGCATCCATGCCCTTGCATTTTTGGTGGCTTGCATTTGACACATCTGTTTTTCTTATAAACAGAATGCCTACTTCTGTCCTGAACTTTAGCTCACCTTACCAAGTCTTATTTCATAGAACACCTATTTATTCTTCTCTTAAAGTGTTCGGTTGCACCTGTTTTCCTTACTTGAGGGATTACAACAAACATAAGTTTAGTTTTCACTCTTCCAAATGTGTATTTTTAGGGTATAGTCTGATTCACAAAGGCTATAAATGTTACAATTCTGAAGGGAAAATATTTATTACTCCTAATGTTCAGTTTAATGAGTTAGAATTTCCCTTCTCTAAAGAGTTGTGTTTTTCTCCTGATTCTACAAGTCAGTCTACAGATTATGCTCATTTAGTGTCTAGTTTCCCTTATAGTGTTGTGTCCTCAGCAACTAATCCTACTAGCAAAGAACTCCCTTCGAGCAACACTTGTCCTACAAGTGGTAATTCTACAGTGCAGCATCAGCCTTATTCTGTCAATAATAATCTACATAATCTTGCTTCCCATTCAAATCCAGCAAACAATTGTCATAACAACTCTGATTTTTCTGACAAATTACCTACTGTATCCCAAACCAGCTCACAAACACAAACCAACTCACAAAAACAGTCCTTCCCACCTAGTACCAGCCAGACATCTTTTTCTCCTTTACAACCAGCCCCAAATACTAGTTCAACCCAATTACCATGTTCTCTGGAAATTGACCTTACTGGTTATCTTCTAGCAGTCTCAACTAAACCTTCACTCTAGTCATCTGCATTATCATCTTACCCCATGAAAGATCTCTTGCCTACTTGCTCACTTGCTGTTGATTTAACACCTTCACAGCCCTGCACATCATCCAACCTTTGTTTGCCTACCACTTCACTCACTAACACAAATATTCAGCTTCATTCCACCACACCAACAGCCACAAATATTCACCCAATGACAACCAGATCTAAAGCTGCTGCTCCCATCACCACTACTATTGCCTTAACTATTTTCAAACCTGTTCAGTCTGAACCTAATTCCCTCACAATAGTCTCTGCAACTGCTGACTGGACAAGTGTACTGCCAGATGAGTTCACTGCCTTAACTGTATCCAAACCTGTCTATCTTGAACCCAATTCAGTTTCTGAAGCATTTAATATTGTTGAATGGAAGAATGCAATGCAAGATGAGTTTAATGCTCTCATAAAGAATGGTACTTGGATTCTTGTTCCAAAAGAAACTTATATGAATGTAGTGGGCAACAAATGGGTCTTTAGAACAAAGTTTCATGCTGATGGAACTCTTCAAAAGTATAAGGCTAGGTTAGTTGCAAAGGGTTTCCAACAGACCACGGGGTTAGATTATTTTGAGACATTTAGCCCTGTTATTAAGCCCTATACAATCAGAATTATTTTCACTCTTGCTGTCACCTATGGCTGGGATATACAGCAAATAGATGTCAACAATGCCTTCTTGAATGGTACTTTAAGTGAAACAGTTTATATGAGGCAGCCTGAAGGGTTTGAAAGTGTTGAATATCCTTTTCATGTGTGTAAACTCAATAAGGCACTTTATGGACTCAAGCAAGCACCACGTGCTTGGTTTGATAAACTCAAACAAGCGTTGCTTGATAAAGGATTCTATAGTTCAGTCTCAGATTCAAGTCTGTTTATTCTCAAAGATTATGGTCAAGTATTGTATGTTTATTCTCAAAGATTCTGGTCAAGTATTGTATGTACTCATCTACGTAGATGATATACTACTCACTGGCTCCAATAAATCTGTTATGCTTCAACTGGTTCAAGACCTGAACAACCAGTTTGCTTTGAAAACTTTAGGTTCTGTCACCTATTTCCTTGGTTTAGAAGCCACTCAAACTGATTAAGGCATACATTTAAAGCAGACAAAGTATGTCTCAGATTTACTTGCCAAAACCAAGATGCAGGATGCACATTCTTGTCCTACTCCAATGACTGTTGGTGTTACACTCTTCACTGCTGATAGTGAGTTATTTCAGAACCCTAGTCTATATAGAAGCACCATTGGGGCTCTTCAATACTTGACATTGACCAGGCCAGATATTAGCTTCACTGTGAACAAATTGAGTCAGTTTCTTCAGGCTCCAACTGAGCTTCAGTGGTAAGCTTGTAAGCGAGTGTTAAGATACATCAAAGGGATGCAATTTCATGGTCTTCTGTTCAAACTAGCAGCTTCTCTATGTATTGAAATCTATGCTGATGTAGATTGGGGTAGTAATCTAGATGATAGGAGATCCACAAGTGGCTATTGCATCTATCTAGGCCCCAACTTGATCCAATGGAGTTCTAGAAAACAAAGGGTGGTTGCTCTCTCATCTACAGAGGCTGAATATAGAGCATTAGCTCAAACACCACCTTGAGTTGGGTTAAGTGGATAGTTTGTTTTCGAATTGGGTATGCGCTTGAACTCTTCCCCTATCATTTGGTGTGATAATATTAGTGCTGGTGCACTATCTGCTAATCCAGTTTTTCATGCGCGTACTAAGCACATTGAGATTGATACTCATTACATACGGGATCAAGTGTTAGCCAAAAAGCTCACTGTACAGTATGTCCCTTCTAAGTTACAAATTGCGGACATTCTAACTAAGGCTCTCTCTATTTCCCAATTTCAAGAACTTAAACAGAAACTCATGTTACTGAAGCAAAGGTTTCTTGAGAACTCCTGATCTTTACTGAAGTTTTTTTTGGGATCCGTTGATCTGCTCAAGTTTTTTTTGGTACTGAAATGATGCAACTGGTTCTACTGATGATAGTTGTAGTTGAGTTTCAGGCTTCAGCTGGTTACTGCAGCTGGTTTTTTTTACTAGAGTGATACAGGTTTGAGATTTGAAGAAGGTTTGAGGAAGAGTTGAGAAAACAGGATATGTAGTTTGCAGTTTGTGGTTGTTTTGTCTGTTGAAACAGATTCTACAGCAATTTCAATTTGGTTAATATTGTAGTGTGTGCAGTGTTGAGAAAACTTGAGCTGATGCAGTTTATGTCGCTTGTAAATAGGCATGGCAACCTTATGCGTTGGTTCCGAGTTACGGTATTATGCAGATTTGGGAGTTGAGAAAACTTGAGCTGATGCAGTTTATGTCAGCTTGTAAATAGCTGATGGCAATTATGCAGTTGGTTGAGTTCTGGTATTATGCAGATTTGGGAGTTTGAGTGTATGGCAATTATGCAGTTGGTTGAGTTCTGGTATTATGCAGATTTGGGAGTTTGAGTGTTTGGCAATTATGCAGTTGGTTGAGTTCTAGTGTTATGCAGATTTGGGAGTTTTAAGTGTTTGGCAATTATGCAGTTGGTTGAGTTATGGTGTTATGCAGATTTGGGAGTTTGAGTGTTTGGCAATTATGCAGTTGGTTGAGTAATGGTGTTATGCAGCTTTACATTTTGAAGAAGTGTTCTGCAGATGCAGTTTTGGGTTCTTTGAATTGTTTCTGAGTAGTGATTTACAAGGCAGCCTTGTGAAGAGTAGTGTAGTGCACTAGTCAGATGCAAAGTGCAGTTTTAATATTTTTTAGTTCAATTGAAATTACCTGAGGATAGTTTCATTTACAGGGGCATGTTGACCACAGAATCTTTGACAACTGCAGTATTGCTACTCAGATGCATCAATTCAGGCAAAGTTTCCTAAGGGTAGTTGTTACTACAGGGAATGTTGGTGATTGATCACAGAGTTCAAAGTAGTGTAGTTGAGTTTGAGGGGGAATGTTGGTGTAAGGCTGAAAAGTGCAAATGATCAAAGTTAGAGGTGCTGATTGTAATTTCTCATATGTCACTAACAAGCAACGGTGTCGTTTTGGAATTGTTAAGAGCTGTTGTCTTGTTCATTTCATAAGCTCTCTACTTTACTCTTTCATGTCTTTACTTTCTCTCCTTCGAAGCTCTGTGTATATAAATCCCTAACATTGTAATCTCATTACTTACTCAAGTTCAATAATATTGAATTCCCTTTCTCTTCATTTTTTGATTTCTTTCAGTTTCTTCTCAATTTTTAACTTAAAGGATCATTCTTCTGAGAGAATTCTACATTTGCCTAACCCTTTTTGGCCTCCACCAGCTTGGGTACTTGGAAAGTGAATTCCTGCTCAGGCTCAGCTGCAAATGTAACTGTTCTTTGTTCGATTTGCTTCAGTTTCAATTGAAAAATGCATGTTAATTTGTAGACTTCAGAAATATGAATATTTGTTACAAATTTCAAGAGCTATTAAGTCTGACAAATAACTTTGATTTGGTACTTTTCCATCGGTATGATGGATCCTCGGTACCTTGAAGTTTAATTTAATTCCAGGATATGGAAATTCTCTCCCAACTTCCTGCTAAATAATGAATGTTAATGTATTAGAAAAAAAATTGTTTGTGATGCTTAATTTATCTGTAGAATTTCTTCTCTATCTGAAACAGAAGAGTATATATTCTCAAATATGGAGACATTCGCCTGAAAGCTAAAAAATTAGCGAGAAGGTAAAATTTTGTGTTTTGGTAATTCTTATCTGTAGAGTTTTTTATATAAATACATCATCGTTTGGAAGAGAGATGTCTATGTATATACTGTTGTTAACTTCAGAAAAAGGCAAGAGCTCACATCCTTTTAAATCATCAAGATCATATCTGTGTTTTTTTTTTTTTTTTTTAAAAATGAAAATTCTCAGATTTAGACGTCTGAATATATGTTGTTTATTTGAAATTCTCTAGTTTTTGAATGTATACATGTTTCGTTCTTAAAAAATAAATATATTTTTAATTAAATTATCCCTTTTTTAATGAGTTTTGGTTGTATTAGTCAAATAAAGATAATATTTGACTGTGGTAGATGGGGGCGAAATCAAGTTGAGTATCTGGGTAATTGAACTTAACTCGAGTGCTACAGTAACTAATTCAAGTTCGAGCCTGATCGAGCTTAAAAAATCAAGTTCGAATTAGGTACCTGAAATTAAAAATCGAGTTTTACCTTACTCATCTTGGTTGTCATTAATTAAGTGTTTGAATTCTGACAAAAAATTTTATTGTCCTTTTAAAATCATTTCAGTTCACTAGTTCATTTCAAAGATAACTTTCTCTTTGTTTTCTTGTTCTTCTTTGTGAATTTGCCAGCCATAGATCAGATCATACCCGATTGGGCCAGTCTTCCTCAAGAGCTCCTTACTTTCATTGCAAAACGCCTCCACAGGCGAATTTATCTTTTAGAATTTTCGACTTTAATCTTTTTCTGAATTTTCAATTTAATTATCTAAATTTCTATTTCAGGAATAACGATGCTGAGAGGCATATAGTATAAGTGAAGGGATCAAAATGTTAACTTTTTTAAAATATATAAAAGAAAAATATAGAATGAAGGATATTCATGGAATCTATGGGGCTCCATAAGAAAATCATTTACTTTTAAAACTTTAAAAGAGGGTGTCTTAACAAATGGACCCGAACTCGAAAGCCCAAACCGGTCCAAATCGACCCGAACTGAATAAAATATGAACTCGTTGGTTTGGGTTTACTCTTCATCTCAAAATTAATAGTATAATATATATTTTTTAAACTTTTTTATTGTTTTTTTTTCCATTTGAAATACACATACTTTTGTCAGCATGGGCTTTTGGTAAACTATTGTTAAGTTTATATTACAATCGTCTACTTTTCTTTTCTGTATCTTTATCTTTAATAATTTTGTTTCACCAAGAATCTCTCGTTTGTTTAATTATTTTTCCCTATCTTATTAATACTATTTCTAAAATACATGTTTGTTTTCCTATTATGAAAATACTATTATATTTTATTTAACTTTTTAAACCCCCTAAGTTTATTAATTTAACTAAACACCCTCCCAAAAAAAAAGTTTAGAAATTGACAAAAACACACCCACTCACCCACATTTGCCAGATTCAGGCCACCACCGCTATATCTCTGACCATCGTTAACAACCAAACACGGCCAAATTTGACCATAGATCTGGCTTTTTCCGGCCAGATAAAAGGCCAGATCCACGGTGGATTTGGCATCTGGCTGGAAAATGTCATCTCGACTCACGACCCGCTAGATCTAGTCGGTCATGCGTCGTAATGCCAGATTCTAGTCAGATTCCAATAGTGGTGGATGGAATCTGGCAACTGTGTGTGGTAGGGGTGTTTTTGTCATTTTATAATATTTTTATATATTGGGATGTTAAGTTAAATTAGCAAACCAATGAGGTTTTTTTTGTTAATTTTTAAATTTTATCTCGTAATAATCACCCAACTATACTTACCAATAATATTTTAAAAATACTACTTAAAATAATAAAACAATCACTCATGAGTCTTTCCAAAGACTTGCTTAGCAATAATTTTTTTTATTTTTTTATTTTATTTTGTCATTAAAAAATAAAAATACACATAATCGACCAGTAAATCTCGTCTAACGTGACAAAATTAAAGGACAACTTAGCGGCTTCGACGTGAATCACCATTCTCCCAATTGACTTTGCATTTTGCTTCTCTTCTTCTTCCTCGTGTTCTTCTTTACCAGTTTGCAGGCATGGACACAATCACTCCCGATTGGACCAGTCTTCCCCGAGACCTCCTCACCTCAATAGGAAAACGCCTCCACACACGAATCGACATTCTTTGTTTTCGAGCCGTTTGTCGCTCATTTAGACGCATACTTCCTCGTCCTCCAAGAGTCATGTTCCCAGAATCCATTTTAAGAACGACTGGCTTCCTCAAAAGTCCATATCCTGACAACGAAGACCCCTTTGTCCTCACAGAGTCTACTGTTTACGCCATCCAGCCCCTTGACGATGAAGCGTCTCAACCATGGATGGTCCAAGTCGAAGAGACAACTTCAGGAAAAGCCCAAATGAAGGATCCTCTCTCTGGATTTCGTTATAAAAGCTTGCCGAAGAAGTCTTTGAACTTGTTGGATTATCGAGTTAAGGAAATAAGTAAATCTTACGTGTTTGAATCAGCTGTTATCCATAAAGGTAAAGCCAAAGTACTCTCTGATGATGACAATGATGGCAATGAAAGAGAGTCAAGAAAATCTTCTGTTGTTGCAAAACTGGTTATTTCTTCTTTTCTTGATGAGACTGATGATGGGTTTGCTGTTGTGGCGAAATTTATAGACAAAGGGCTATGTGTGTGGAGAAATGTAGACAAGAAATGGACTGAAATAGACAGTGCTGAGATTGAGTTTCCTGAGGTTCTTTTTGATATTGTTTATCGCAATCACAAGTGTTATACTTTTATCGGCACGGCTTCTACTGTAACTGTAGCTACTAAATCTTTGAATGTTGTGAAGGTTCCGTACCCAAAAGATCTGAAAAATTTGATGCTTCTATACTTGGTAGAGTCACCGAAGGATTTACTTTTGATTGCCTGGCACGAATGTAGAACACTTACTGGGGATGACTGTATTTTGGTCTTCAAGCTTGATGAAGAGAATGGTGAGTGGGTACAGGTGACTGATGGGTTGGAGGATAGAGTTCTCTTTGTGAGTGGAAGAAGTTCATATTCGATTGTGGCTGAAGAGTTTTCTGGGTATAAAGAGGGAATTATATTTATTTCAGAAATTCATATCAGATTGTACCTAATTTGTCCGATGATGTTGACGATGAAACTCTTGATCCATATGATCTAGATGTTAGTATTTATAACTTAAAGGATCATTCTTATGAGATAATTGTAGATTTTCCTAACCCTTTCTGGCCTCCACCAGGTTGGGTACTTGGAAAGTGAATGCCTGCTCAGGCTCAGCTGCAAATGTAAGTGTTTTTTGTTCGATTGGCTACAGTTTCAATTGAAAAATGCATGTTAATTTGTTCTATTTGATTCTCTTCTGTTGGTATAATGGATTCTGCATACCTGAAATTTTAATTCCAGGAGTTATGGAAGTTTTCTCTGAGCTTTATTTGGAAATGAATGCTAATGCAAGCTTTTGTCAATGGCCGAAATTCATAAAGGTGTTGCTCAAATTTATTCTAGAAGATTTTAAGAGTTAGATTAGAAAAAGAATAAAATTTGTTAGTGAAAATCCGAAGGAGTAAAGTCTTTTAGAAATTCTCAAACATTCATTAAAAATCCAAAAAATAAAAAAATAAAAAAAATATCAATAAATAGTTTTTAAAAAGATTGGTGTTATTTAAATACCACTTAAATTCATCGTCCTCCAAAAGTCCTTTTCCCAGAATCAATCTTGAGAACAACTGAATTCCTCAAAGGTCCAAATCCTAACAACGAAGACCCCTTTTGTCCTCACCGAGTCTACTGTTCACGCCATCCAACCCCTTGACAATGAAAATGTTGGGTTCAGGTTTTCCCCTCACGTGGAGGATGGTTTAATCAGAATTGAGAAAGCCCATTTTTTGTTGAAACCATGGAGATTTCTCCACTAATTGTGACTATTTGTTTGTATTGCTAACTTTATAAGTCTAAAATCACCGTATATTAATTATTTAATCTCTCCGTTAACTAAGACTATTCATATTATTACCATATAAGTGTTTGAATTGTGACAATTTTTATTATCTTCCTTTAAAATCATTTCAGTTCACTAGTTCATAGTTCGGAATTCCTCTTTCATTTCAGAGATAACCTTCTCTTTATTTTCTTGTTCTTCTAAGAGTTCTTCTTTGTGAATTTGCCAGCCATGGATCAGGTCATACCCGATTGGGCCAGTCTTCCTGAAGAGCTCCTTACTTTCACTGCAAAACGCCTCCATAAACGAATTTAAATGCTTTATTTTCGGGCCATTTGGTCGCTCATTTCGATCTGCACTTCCTCCTCCCCCAAGGATCTTATTTCCAGAGTCTATTTTGACGAGCATCGACTTCCTCAGAGGGCCAGAAATGGGTGATGACCTCATCGAGTTCGCTATTTACGCTATCCAACCCCTTAAAAAAATCTCTAATTGGCACGATGACACATCCCAGAGATGGTTAGTCAAAGTCGAAGAGACTGAACCTGGTAGACTTCAAATCATTGGTACCATATTCGGATGTCCTTTTGACAATTTGCCTGAGTTACCAAAGTATTTGAACTTGCTGCATTATCAGGTTACAGAAATAATCAAATCATACCAAAACTACGACAGTTCTCGCATATCCCAAAAGTGAAAGAAATCTCCCTCTTGTGGACCCAAATCTCTATTCTTATTCTGAAAGACGGAGTTTCACTACGTGTCTTGATGAAACTGATGAAGGGTTTGCTGCTATGTCGGCAGATGGAGGAAGGAAGCTTACTGTGTTGAGAAATGTTGACAATAAATGGACTTATATATATTGGAATTGAAAGATTTTTTACTTAAAAAGGTCATTCTGTTAAGAGAATTGCTGATTTTCCTAACCTTTTCTGGCCTCCAACACCTTGTAGGTTCGTGGACTTTGTTCGATTTGCTCCAATTTCAATTGTTTAAAAAGATATTCATTTGTTCCATTTGATTCTCTTCTGTTTGCATAATGGATTCTGCATACCTGAAAATTTAATTTCAGCACTTATTGAAGTTTTCTCTTAGCTTCATGCTTACAGTTCAATCAATACATACATGGCCAGACCCACGTTAAAATTAGTGGGGGCTAGTGACCCACTCAAATCTGTTTTTCGTTCATTTAATTTGATTTTTTACTTCTAACATTCTTGTATTTGTATTAATGTTTTGACTTGATCCCCCGTTTAATTCTATGTCGCCCCTGCCCTGAATACGTAATACTAATGCAAGCTTGTGTCAATGGCCAAAATCATGGCTTTAAAACCCGGCCCGCCCGGTTGGCTCAACTGGGAACCGCTGGCTAGGTCAGGTCAGTTCATTTAAAAAACCAAAAATAATAATTGACTCATGTTCACCCGCAATTGAACCGATTTTTTTGCGACGAACTATCGGTCCAACTATAGTAAAATATAAAAAATAATTAAAATTTTAAAATAATAAAATTAAAACTTAAAAGTAGCTCTTTTCATTTTCAGCTTTTCTCTTCTCCCTTCCCCAATTTCATTTGACAAAACCCAATACCAGAGAAAAGAAAAATCAAAAACCCATTACCAAAAATGAAATCAACTTCTACGATCTTGGGCTTCTTTGATTCCGATTTCAATAATCAAAATCTTCAACTAATCTTCAATCTTCGGGCCCTGGACAACTTCTAAATCTCTAATTTTCCAGATTCGATTTTGATAATTTCTTCGATCTTCGACGGCTCCCACAAGGAATGTGTATTTCATTGTTGTTAACTTGTTATTGTTATTGTTCTTTGTAACTTTGATTTTTGTTTTGCTGTGAGATTGTTTGAGATAGAGTCATAGAGATTGTTTGATATTAAAGAGGTGAGTTTGAACTTGATATTGAAGAATGAGTGACAAATATTAAAAAAAAGAAAAAAATTGAGTGGAAACATTATAACCCCATTTGATGATTGATGTACAAAGGGGTCGAGATTGAGAATTTAGAATCTTAAAATTTTGCTTGAAGCAGCAGCAACGAGTTTTATACAAAAAGACACGTGATGAGTATGCCCATGTATAGGGTCAGAAAATTGATTGCCTCCTCTCTTTGGCACACCATAATTTATATTTTATAACTTGGTATGTTGCAGACTTGTAGTTTTAATTTTATTTCAGATTTGAATATATTTGTTTAGGGAAATTTTGATTATCAATGTTAAAAATTAAAATCTGCAAATTTTTTAAAATTTTTTTTGCTGATGTCATGATGATGTTAGCATGATATCATCATTCTGATGTCAGCATATTACATTGCGGTATGACTAGGTCGGACCGTTCGACCTGTCAAACCCATGACTTGGTTGTTTGGCCGGGTTGGCCCCCGGGTCGGCTTTTAATTGCTTTTGACTAATAATAATTTGCTAAGGCCATTGCAAATGAAAAAAGAAATTCCAGGAATCTGCCAAAATGGTCGGTTTGTTGAAGTCAAAAAAAGAAAAAAAAAATTCCAGGAATCTGCCAAAGTGGTCGGCTCCAACCAGCCTGTAAAGTCAAGAGCTACCTCTCTTTCCAAATATAAAATAATCTTCTTTTTATCTTCTTCTTCCTCACGTTCTTCTTTACCAAAAATCAGCCATGTAAACAATTACCAAATAACAGCCATGGAAACAACCAGTCCCGACTGGACCAGTCTTCCTGACAACCTTCTCATCTCAATTGCAAAACTCCTCCGCACACGAATCGACCTCCTCCGTTTTCGCGCCGTTTGTCGCTCGTTTCGGTGCACACTTCCTCCTCCTCCAAAAGTCCTGTTCCCCTTCTCAATTTTAACCGCCCCTGACTTCCTCAGGGGCCCGAATCCTCACGGTAATGACCTCTTTTTCCCCTCTGAGTCCACCATTTACGCCATCGAGCCCCTTAACAACAAAACCTCTCAAACATGGTTGATCAAAGTCGAAGAGTCGAAACCAGGCAGAGTCCAGATCAAGGATCCGCTCTCCGGAATTTGTTTTAATAACTTGTCCAAGAAGTTACCCAAGTCTTTGAACTTGTTGGATTATCGAGTTAAGGAAATAACTAAATCAAATAGACTTATATCTACCGGTTTCTTTGTAGCCAAGTACCCATACAAGGTATATCCAAAGAATTTTTCTGTGTCTGCAAAAATGATTTTCACTTCTCATCTTGATGAGACTGATGATGAGTTCGCTGTTATGGCGAAATTCGGACGAAGAAACCTGAGCGTGTGGAGAAACTTCGACAAGAAATGGACTAATATAGAAATGTACCTCGAGTCATTGGAGTATATTTTGGATATTATTTATCATAATCACAAATTCTATGTTTTGATCTCCAGGGGTGTTACTATAAGTGTGGATTCAAAATCTTTGACTGTTAATGAAGTCCCAAGCCCGCCAGAGGACTCGAATTCGCAGTTGATAATCTTGCTATGCTTGGTTGAGTCACTCAAGGATTTGCTTTTGATTGGGAAGTACAGAGAATCCGGAAAAAATCATGATCATTTTAAGGTTTTCAAGCTTGACCAAGAAACATGTCAGTGGGCTCCGGTGGTGGATGAATTAGAGTTGGAGGATAGAATGGTGGTTATGGATCGAGACGGTTCATACTCTGTTTCCGCTAAAGAGTTCTTTGGATGTAAAGGGAATTGTATTTATTTCCTGGATGATTATCGTAACCCGAAATATAGTTACCCTGGAGAAGGCATCAGGATTTTTGACTTGAAAGATGGTCTCGTTAGAAAACTCTCAAATTTTCCAGGAAATTCTAACCTTTTCTGGCCTCCACCAATGTGGCTGAAGCAGGATCCCTGTTCCAGCTCATCATCAGCCTCTTTTAGCCCAATTAATGTAAATGTTTCTTTGTTGTGATCGTTTAAATTTCAATTGAATCAAATAATGAAATAAGCAAGCAAATTTGTGTATCTTGGCTGTTGTTACAGAGAGTTTTGGCCGTCATGCACCGCCGTGATGTCCAAAGCCGCTTCATTATTTATAGACAACATATTTTTTTCTCCTCTTTTTTCTTGTTTGTCCTGTTATTCTTTGCCAATTATTGGCAGCCGGCGATGGACACTGTCACGTTCACACCCGATTGGACAAGTCTTCCTCAACACATACTTGTCTCCATTGCAAAACGCCTCCAAACCCGATTCGACATTCTTCATTTTCGTGCTGTTTGTCGTTTTTTTCGATCTCCAATTCCTCCTCCTCCGGAACTCATATTTCCACCCTCTGTTTTCACCACCTCTGACTTCTTCCGAGGCCCAAATCCTAGCCATGATGACCACTTTTTCCTCGTCGAGTCCACTGTTTACGCCATGGAGCCCATCGACAAGAGAACCTGCTAGACATGGTTGATCAGAGTTGAAGAATCAGAGTCAGAATCAGGTAGAGTCCAAATCAACGATCCCATTTCTCTGGATATCGCTTTAAATACTTGTCAAATTTAACAGTCCTTGAACTTGCTGGATCGGCTTACAGAAATAACTAAATCATACATACTTATACCAGCTGCCACTATTAAAGGTGATGGAAAATACCCTTATAGCTATGGCATAAACACATGGCAACCTCCTCCTTCTGCAAAATTGATTTTCTCCAAGAATCTTGATGAGACTAATGAAGGATATTCTGCTATGACAAGATATGACAGAGGAAGAAAACTGAGTTTGTGGAGAAATGTCGACAAGAAATGGACTGATATAGACATGGATCTTCCATATCCTGAGTTTTTTACAGATATTATTTATCTAAACAAGAAGTTCTACGCTTTGATCACCACGGGAAATATCATAACTGTGGATTCTGAATCTTTAACCATTACTGACTTTGCTATTAGAGTCATTTGACGATCTGTTTTTGATTGCTGCATACGAGGATGACAAAGTTCACAAGTTTGATTTCAAGGCTTTCAAGCTTGATGAAGAGAAATGCAAATGGGTTATGGTGGAGGATGGATTTGAGTTTCAGGTTAGAGTGCTGTTTGTGGATGAAGGGAGTTCATATTCCATTTCCGCGAAAGAGTTCTCAGGATGTTTGAGGAATTGCATTTACTTTATAGATGACCAATTTAACTATATCTTTCATCACCCTGGAGATGATGCTTGGATCTTTGAGTTCAAAGATGGTAAGGTTAGTAAACTCTCAGATTTTCCGGGCTACTCTGGATTTTTTTGGCCTCCCCACTTTGGTTGAATTAATCTTAATCATACATTTATTCGTATAACTTCGTGACTGGTGGGATGCATATGTATCAGACCAAAGTGGTTGTCAGTGATTAATTGGCGATAAAACCCCAGGATTAACAATCAACCAAGCAACCAATAAATCAGACAATGCACCAATTCTCAAGTGTTTACACAAGGCAGAATTAGATTGATTTAAATGGATTGAGATTAAGAACTGAAAAAGGCAGATTACAGAGCAATATTCCAGGAAATGAAATGAAAGAAAATACAGCAGATAAATCCCAGCAGTTCCAGGAGCTGGGGACCTCCCTGATTCACACTTAACAAATCCTATCTTTTCAACCAAGGGCTCTCCCTTTTATACATGAATCAGCTAACAACTTTATTCCCTTCTAACTAATTGGTTCACACGTCACATGCCTCCAGCTTCCCTCCACTCAAGCATGTTTCTTCAATTCGGTTAGCCTCCCTCCACTAACGCATGCTTCTCTAATTCCAACCAAATCTATTAGTGGCTTTTTACCCTTGTGCCCTCTGTGCTGGTAAACCTTCTTGATGGGTGGTCTATCAATACCCCCCCCCCCAACCCCCCACCCCCCTTCTTGAAGAGCCACATTGTCCTCAAGGTGGAAGTGAGGAAATTGAAGAGTGATGGTGTCAGCCAGCTCCCAGGTTGCTTCAAATGAGGCTAAGTCTTTCCACTTAATAAGGACGTCCTGAGAGCCATTCACTATTGTACGGACTGCCAACACAGATTCCGGCTGAACCTACAGCTCCATGTCCTCCGTGAGGCAAAGTGGTAGAGGTTGGAGAGGAACCGAGCTGTGCAGACTGCTCGAGCTGAGATATGTGAAAAACGGGATGAATTTTGGCTGTTGAAGGCAACTCTAGCTTATATGCAACCTGTCCAATTTTTTCCAAAATGGGAAATGGTCCATAAAAACGAGGACTCAACTTTTCATTCAGTTTGGAAGCCAGGGACCTAAAGCGGTATGGCTGAAGCTTCAAAAACACTTGGTCGCTCAGCTGAAAATTAACATCCCAGCAATAGGCATCCGCCTGTGATTTCATATGGTTCTGGGCATTACTCAGGTTATGTTTCAGCGTGTCCAAGATGGAGTTACGAGCAGCCAACTGCTGATTTACTTCTTCAACCAGTGATGGGTAGTCGGTGAAGCGGAGAAGAGTGGGTGGGTCGCGACCGTAGAGTGCTTTGAAGGGTGTCGTCTTGGCTACACTATGAAAAGTAGAATTATACCAAAATTCGGCCCATGCTACCCACCGTGGCCATTGTTTAGGCTGGTTGCTACAAAAACAATGGAGATAGGCTTCTAAACAACGATTGACTACCTCCGTTTGGTCGTCGATTTAAGGATGATACGCGGAATTGAATTTCAACTTGGTACTTGTGGCCTTAAACAATTCTTGCCAAAACTGACTGACAAACACTCGGTCTCTATCGAATACAATTGATTTTGGAAACCTATGCAGTCTGACAACCTCCGAAACAAACAGATCAGCCACTTCCTTGGCCGTATATGGGTGACATAAGGGGAGAAAGTGACCATACTTAGTTAATCGATCTACAACTACCAATATCGTGTCGTATCCTTTGGCTTTGGGCAGCCCCCCGATAAAGTCCATACTAATGTCTTCAAATACCTGGGTGGGAATGGGTAAAGGTTGGAGAAGTCTTGCAAGCTTAAGAGTTGATTGTTTATTCAATTGACAGGCGAAACACTGTTAAACAAAAGTCTGAACATCTCTTTTAATACCCTCCCAAAAAACCAGATTCGTCACTCGTTTGTAAGTTCTAAAAAATCCAGAATGGCCGTCGGCAGGACTGTTGTGGAATTCCTCCAACAACCGCGGAATAAATTTAGGAGATTTGGGAATCACTAACCTGTTTTTGTAGAGTAGACAGCCTCGGCGGAGACTGTAGTTTGGGTGACTCTGGGGATCAAAAAGCAAATCTTGGATGACAGTTCGAAGCTTCGCATCTTGCTATGCTTGAGCCGCAAGATCATCAAATTCTGAGAAGGTAACGACTGAGACAGCAGTGAACTCCATGTCTTCTCTACAGGAGAAGGCATCAGACACGTGGTTTGAACTACCTGGTTGATACACCATCTCAAACAAGTAACCGAGAAGCTTAGAAATCCGTTTTTGCTCTTCAGGTGTTTTCATTCTCTGATCTGTCAAGAATTGCAAATTGCGCTGGTCCGTTTTGATAGTGAACTTTTGTCCGCTGAGGTAGTGACTCCATTTATGAACTGCAAACACTATGGCCATTAATTCTCTTTCATATACAAATTTTTGCCTTGATTGATGGGAAAATGCTTTGTTGATGAAGGCTATGGGACGTTGGTTCTGAAGTAAGACAGCTCCCAACCCTTGGCCTGATGCATCAGTGTAGACTTCAAAAGGGAGATCAAATCGTGCGACCAAAGACATGAACGGATGACATGGCCGTTTCCAGGTTATCAAAGGCTTGTTCAGCCTGTTCATTCCACCCGAACTCGTCTTTCTGAAGTAGTTTAGTCAATGGCTGAGCTATCGACCCATAATCTTTCACGAATCTACGGTAATACCCTGTTAATCCCAAGAATCCCCGCAACCCTTTGATAGTCTATGGAACAGGCCAAGATAACATTGATTCAACTTTGGCTGGGTCTGCCTCCACCCCATTCGTAGAAATCAAATGTCCCAAGTACTCTAACTTCAACTGCCCAAATATACATTTTTTTTTTTTTGTTGAAACCAGCTCGTTTTTGGTCAAGATTTGGAAGGTATATCGCAAGTGGGTGAGGTGAGCTTCTAGGTCAAGGCTGTAGACTAGGATGTCGTCAAAAAATACCAATACAAACTTCCTTAAAACTGGTCTAAAATGGTGTTCATTAGGGCCTAGAAAATGGAAAAGGCGTTAGTCAACCCAAACGGCATGACCAGGAATTCGTAGTGCCCCTCGTGAGTTCAGAATGTTGTTTTTGGCACATCC
The DNA here is from genome assembly GCA_026225825.1 of Pistacia integerrima. NCBI lineage: Eukaryota > Viridiplantae > Streptophyta > Magnoliopsida > Sapindales > Anacardiaceae > Pistacia > Pistacia integerrima. The sequence continues at coordinate 38,967,033 of CM047747.1, forward strand.
TCGGGCCTAACTCTGATCTGATGATATCCGAATTTCAAATCCAGCTTAGAAAATATTGTCGCTCCAGCCAACTCATCTAACAACTCATCAATTGAAGGTATGCGAAATTTGTCGGGTATGGTTATGTTGCTAAGGGCACGGTAGTCAACACAAAAATGTCAACTTCCATCTTTCTTTTTAACCAATAGCACCGGGCTTGCAAAAGGACTAGTACTCAGTTGGATTATTCCGGACACCAGCATTTCACCCACCAACCTTTCTATCTCATTCTTTTGGGTGTAGGAATATTTGTAGGGGCATAGATTAGGGAGTTTGGAGGAATGTTGGAGGGTTATGGCATGGTCAGTTGGTCTCCTCGGTGGTAGACAAGGGTGTTGTACAGATGATGGAATTCTTTAAGTAAGGCAGCAACTTCCGGCTCCATGGGTTCACTTTGCTCTTCGCCTTTCCTCTCGATAGAACAAAACTCTACTACATACCTTGCACCCTCATTCTGTAGTATCTTGAGCATGGCTTTTAGAGAAACTACAGTCTTAACTAACGAAGGATCACCTTGCAGCACAATTCTCTTCCCGTTATTATCGAACGCCATGGTTAAATTTTTCCAGTTAGAGCACACATCTCCAAACGTGCTCAACCAAGATATCCCCAACACCACATCAGCTCCACCTAAATCAAAGGGGAAAAAATCTTGTGTCAACTCAACCTTCTGAATCCTCATACTCACATTTCTGCAAATTCCTTCTCCCCTGGCGGTAAAACCATTTCCTACCATTACTCCGAATTGTTTCCCCTTCTCTATGTTCAAGCCTAGCTTTCATACCAACTCCTTTGAGATGAAATTTTGGGATGCCCCACTATCTACTAACACAATCATTGTCTCATCTCCAATCATTCCTCGGATCTTCAAAGTTTTGTCCATCATCATACCCACAATCGAGTTCATAGACAAAGCCAATGGATTACCTGTTGGGTTGGCGTCATCGTCGTTATCGGAGCTGGGTTCTTCCTTTTCCGGCGAGTCTTCATCGGTGACTAAAAGGATTTGCAGCGATGTCGCCTTAAAACGATGCGTGGGACTATATTTTTCGTCGCATTTGAAGCACAGTCCACACTCTTTCTTGCTCTGAATCTCGACGTCAGTCATTCGCCAGAAGCCTTCACCGCAAAATCCCTGCATGGGTGTGTCAGAGAGCTTCTGTCGTTCATTCACTTTGCTTGGATTCAGATCTAGAGTGTGTGAAAATGTGTTGGAAGACCACGCATTTGTGCGCCAGTTTTCTGGGTTGGGTGTGACCCGCTGATATGGCTCTATTTTAGTTGGTTGGGTCTTAAATGGTTTGGGCCTATTTTTCTCCAAGACCCAGTTTTTTTCCTCTACTCTATGGGCCTACTCAATAAGTGAAAAGAGTGTCGTTGGTTGGGCCAAACGTAATTCAGCCCGAATTTCTTCTTTGAGTCCATTTAAAAAAATACCCATTAGCAATTCTTCTCCTACCTCACGCAAAAGAGCTTAATGTTCTTCAAAATTTTCTCTGAATTCTGTTACTGTTCCAGTTTGTTTTAAGGCTACTAGTGCCTCATATGTTAAGCCTTTGAAGGATGGACGAAATCTCACAACCACGGCAGTTTTAAAAGCTTCCCATGAACTGATTGGTGCCCTTGATTCAACCCACTAATACCAATTCAGTGCCGGTCCCTCCATACAAACGCAACTGCCTCTGCTTTTTCTCCCTCTCTGTAACGATTGACTGAGAAATAGCAATCCGCTCTAAACGTCCATCCGTAGGGATCTTCTCCATTAAACATTGGTAACTCTAATTTTTTTCCCTTCCTCTCCTCCTTAAGACTCTCGGTTTCGTTACTCCGACCCATTCCACCATTGTCATTATTGTTGGAGTTTTCCCCCAGATTTGACTTGCCCCGATCTTTACTAGTTTGGGCTTCCTTTTCCTCTTTCAACCTCATCCATTCCCTCGGTTCAAGGAGATACCCTTTGATGCTACCTAACTCGTCCTTCATCCCTCCTAGCTCCTTCTCCATGTTACCCATTTCTTTTTCTAATCCCTCAACCTTCTGCTCCATTCTTGATTTAGGCATTACCCACACAAGGCTCTGATACCAGTTGATAAAACCCTACGATTAACAATCAACCAAGCAACCAATAAATCAGACAATGCACCAATTCTCAAGTGTTTACACAAGGCAGAATTAGATTGATTTAAATGGATTGAGATTAAGAACTGAAAAAGGCAGATTACGAGCAATATTCCAGAAATGAAAAGAAAGAAAATACAGCAGATAAATCCCAGCAATTCGAGAAGCTGGGGACCTCCCTGATTCACACTTAACAAATCCTATCTTTTCAACCAAGGGCTCTCCCTTTTATACATGAATCAGCTAACAACTTTATTCCCTTCTAACTAATTGGTTCACACGTCACATGCCTCCAGCTTCCCTCCACTCAAGCATGTTTCTTCAATTCGGTTAGCCTCCCTCCACTAACGCATGCTTCTCTAATTCCAACCAAATCTATTAGTGGCTTTTTACCCTTGTGCCCTCTGTGCTGGTAAACCTTCTTGATGGGTGGTCTATCAATTGGTCGGTTTGTTAAAGTAAAAAAAAAGAATTATATTGCAGGAATTTGCAAAATTGGTCGGTTTGCACCAGCCAGTGAAATCAAAAGCTTCCGTTAATATCAAGATTTTAACTAATACTGATATTCTTTTCTTTTCTCTTCTTCTTCCTCATCTTCTTTACCAAATAGCAATCTTGGAAACAGCCACTCCCGTTGAAATCTGCAAGCTGAGTTCTGTAGTTAAATTAGGGGGCAGACTTTAACTAATTCAAAAACCTATTAATTTTGAATTTTCCCTGTTTTTCCTGGTCAAGGCTACTGCTTGAACTAAAATAAATTGTGATTTGTGAGAGCTCAGCCGGCCGGCATATATTGCAGTTTACTCCTGGTAGTTTTAACTGAGAGTCTTGGATGTCTTGCATGCACCGCCGTGAAGTCCAAAGCTGCATCATTATTCTTAAGGAATCCAATTAAACAATCGGAGGCCGAAACAATAAAGAGATGACTGAACGTGGGAAGCAAGTTACGATAAACCACTACCGAATTATATCAAGATTCTAATACTGGATAATACGAAATACTATGTAGGGTTTTCAATATTTCATTAAAATAATAGTTATCAAAACTGGAAACAACCATTAAACAGTTTCCCTTAAAAATCATAATCTGAAAAGACAAAGGAAAAGGAGAAGAGAATTAAACACTTACCAACAGTACCCAAACATATAAAAACTCGAAAAAACAGCCCTACAAGTCATAAAAATGTCCAAAAACCTCTCAAAATGACCCCAAAAGGCTAAAACTTGAGTTTTGCTCGTTTGGCCGTTTCGGAGTGCCCTATCAAAATTCATGGCATTTTGACAATGTTGACATCAACCCATGGGGCCTTGCATCACAACCTTCCTGAACAACTACTTGCCTCCATTGCAAAACACCTTCACCCACCAATCGACACTCTTTGTTTTCATCCTCTTTCTTTCATAACTCAGAGAAATATTTATACGAGACAATCTTATAATATTACTTGATTATGTGATGAGATCGTACGATAATAAAACAGAATATATCAAACTTCATATAATAAAAAATTAAACTATACTCCCTGTAATTAAATCAGATTAGTTTTGAATTCTTAGATTAAATTTGTCAAATTTTTAATTAAATCTGAATTCTTGTCAACCAAGTACCTAATTTTATATAAATTAATCAAATTGTCAGATTCATGCATCAATCAAACCATCATACACTTTTGTTCTTATATTAATTAGCCACTAGTGAATCAGTCTAATTAAGCCATGAACAAATTCCACGTTTTCCTCATCTGCACTCCCGAAATGGGCAATCTCATCCCACTCGTTCAGTTCGCCCGTCTACTAACCACTCGTGACCCTCGATTTTCCGCCACCGTTCTCATCATCACCGTCGAAGAACGCCACATAGTCAAGTCATACGTCAAATCACAAGCCACCTCCGCCGTTGATGATGATCGCATCACTTTCGTTTACCTCCCTACTGTGGATCCGCCCTCACCCGATCAGTACACCGGAACTCTGGGCTACCTCTCTCTCTTCATCGAGAAGCACAAACCCCACGCCAGAAATGTGATCCTCGATCTCATGGAAGCTGGTTACTCTGACTCGATGAGTGACTCAGTCCGAGTTGCTGGGTTGTTTATTGACATGTTTTGTAAGTCTATGATTGAGGTCGCTCGCCAGCTCGGTGTTCCTTGCTATCTTTACTTCGCTTCTCCGGCGAGTTTTCTGGGATTTATGATGAATTACCCAGCGCTAGAGGCCCAGTTGGCTACTGAGTTCGTTGACTCGGGTACTGAGTTGTTTGTCCCAAGAGACTCCTCAACTGAGTTCACGATACCGAGTTTTGCCAACCCATTACCTCATTTCGTGCTACCTTCAACTGTGTTGAGAAGAGGGCAAGGGCAAGGGCAAGATGGGTATTTGTGGTATTTACGACATGCACGTAAGTATAAGGAAGTCAAGGGTATTATTGTAAATACGTTTCAAGAACTTGAACCATTTGCAATCCGGTCAATATCTGGTAGTGGGACACCGCCGGTTTATCCAATTGGACCGGTTCTTGACCTTGTTGGACCGGTTCAGTGGCACCCAGACCGGACTCATCAAGAATATATCATGAGATGGCTTGATGATCAACCTCCATCATCGGTAGTGTTCTTGTGCTTTGGGAGAATGGGAAGTCTTGGTGGACCCCAAGTAAAAGAGATTGCGATCGGGTTGGAGCGAACCCGGTTTCGGTTTTTATGGTCAATTCGTAAACCATCCACGGGTAAAGTAGACCTTCCTGACGAGTACATGAACATCGAGGAGGTCTTACCCGACGGGTTTTTGGATCGGACGGTTGGGATTGGATTAGTATGTGGATGGGTTCCACAAGTGACAATTTTGGCTCATCAAGCGATCGGAGGGTTTGTCTCTCATTGCGGATGGAATTCAGTGTTAGAGAGTCTTTGGTACGGCGTACCGATCGCCACGTGGCCGCTTTACGCCGAGCAACAAATGAATGCATTTGAGTTGGTGAAGGAAATAGGATTAGCGGTGGAGGTTAGATTGGATTCCAGGAAGGAGAGTACCAATCTGGTGTCAGCGAATGAATTAGAGAGAGCGTTGCAACGCTTGATGGACGGTGGTGATGAGGCGAGGCGAAAGGTTAAAGAGATGAAGGAGAAAGCTAGGATGAGCGTGATGGAAAATGGATCATCATACAATTCATTAGGATCGTTGATTGAGGAATTGGTGGGCCTACTGATCATCGAGCTTTTTAAGTAATGAAATGGACTTAGGCTTGGGCTGGGCTTACTTAAAGAACAGATATTGAATTTCGGGCCGAATAGTAATAAACAATGGCCCACACATGATGTATCAATGACTAGGGAAAAAAATATAGAATATCAAGGGGCACCATGTCATTTAAACGACCCACCAACGCATTTGCACCACCTATTAATATTTTCTTTTTTTCTGAATAATCTATGTGGCAACAATGTATTGGTCGATGGTATGGGTACCCCTGCAGTACTATAGATATTTGTTATGATTGAATGACATAATATGTCGGGATACTTTTTTGTTGAAATTTATGTTTTTATAGTAATATTAATCGAACTAGTAAACAACGGAAAACCTTTTATACTTTATTTAAAAAAAAAAGTCTTATATGCAACTAATACATATAACCGACTAATGAAGGCACTCAACGTTACATAATCCATCAATAAGGGCATGCAGAGGCAGATCCAACCCTAGGATAGGCCGGTCCCACCCTCAAGTTTAAAAAAAAATATATTAATAAATCGATATACAAAAAATTATTATTAATATATATGTTCTGTTTTTTATTTTATTAGTTTTGAGTCGATACATTATTCATTTCAATTTAGTTTATTTTAGGGTTGAATCTTTTTTTTTTTTTTGATGTTTTTTATTCTAATGTAAAAGAAAAAGACATGGATCTTATAAGTCTATTTTGTATTTTATATCTTAGAATGAACATACTTTCTCAAATTAAAACCTTAACTGTATTTTAAAAGATAATATTTTTTTCAACTTTCACCCACCATTTTCTTATATTTTAAACAGCACCGTTTAGTTGTTCAAAATTATTTAAAAAATTTGATTACTATCTATGTTTATAACAAGAAAATTCCCAATTTTTTTATTAATTCATATTAAAATCAACGCAACATTGATTTAATTTAAGTTTTGGGTAATTTTAACTTAGGATATGTCTGATCAAAGTCTGAAAATTGATATAATAACCTTTGGAAGCCAAAAATTAAAAGAAGGTTTTGCTCAAGGTTTACTTAACACATTTATTCAAAATTTTGTTTCTCATATATTTATTCAAGTAGGAAAATATTGTGTTATTATATTTTTTTTTCTCAGGTTCTTGATAATGTATTATTTTATTTGCTTAAGGTTCGGTGATTTTTTAAAGTTTTTACTAGTTGTTTGACAAATAATGACGGAGCCTCGAAGATTCTCCCTAGGCAAAAATTCTAGATCCGCCACTACTGAGGGCATGCAATGTTAATAAACATATCATATACGGATTTTCTCATTAACAAATTTTACGTACATTCGTTGCACGAATTTTTTTTTTTTCATTATTGTAACATATAGTACACGAATTTTCTTCTCATGTTTTCTCACTTTTGATGATGCCAATTTATTTACAGATTGTGATTATCAAAGAAAATTTATGGATGTAAAATGTAAATACCCCAGACCCAAAAAAATAAAATCATTTTATTTATTTTATTTTTTAAAAGACTGTAAGGTTACCTAAAAACACTTAGAAACCTAGATGATGAAAGGCCATAATTTTTATTTAGAATCTAAAGAAGAGTAATGGAAAGAGAAATGGGTGAAGTCATCATTGGAACTGAAATAGAGCGAAGAAAGCAATAAGATCCATTAACATGGGACGAGCCGAACTAAATGGATGAACAGGGGGAATTACCGATAAAGAAAGAAGAAGACAAAAGGAAAAGAAGCATGCAAAAAAGAAGAGAGAAGAGAGAGGTTGCTTGAAGGAAGAAACAAATTTCCAAATCTGGGTCAGTAAACTTTTTGCTATTTATGGAGGTTTCTTGAAGGAGGACATGAATTTCCAAATCTGAACACTTTCACTTTTTCCATTTTGCAAAATTCTGAAAGACAATGATAATACCAGAGAAGATTGACATGAACAAGACAGGGTGATAGGTGGGAGTGAGAGCTAACTCTGACTAAAATTTTGCTTCCCTTCCAAAACCAAACAAAAGCCAAGAGAGTTAGATACATAAAGAGAATAAAAATTACTCACAGAAAAGAGAAAGTTAAAGTTTAAGTCAGAGAGATGATGAAGAAGAAGAAGAGAGAGTCTTATTATTATAATTTTCACGCCAAAGGGTTGAACAAGGAAGGTGCACAAAAACATGGAGAGCCATTTCTGAGAATGGATTGGACGTATGAAGATCTGACAAAATGTTTCTGTCACTATTCAATACTACAGTAAGATAAGAGAGATGATGTCTCGAAACCCTAGCTACCTGATTCATCCATAACTCTTATTTCCCCCAAATTAACCACAGACATTTTATAAAAACATATGGATCACTTGATAAATATTTACATAACTGTTGTCATGGTTCATTACTCTAGTTAGTAAATACGGGTACGGCAAAAAAACGGTAGGGAAATTTTACGGGTATGATACGGCAAATGGTGAAAAATACGTTTATAAAAATTCGGTCATAAAATTTGGATACGGAAAAAATACGATTCGGATATATACGGGTTTAATACGACACATTGTCAATAATACGTTTTGAAAAATACGGCAATAACAATCTTGGTTTTAGCACTTTTCAAAACATCCCCATTTAAATAATCCATTGTGGTTGACCCTACAATTTATTTTCCTTTTAATTTAAAGTATATTTGAACAATAACTAAGACTAGTATTTTTATCCTTAATTTTATAGCTACGCATACAAAGTTTGGATTCCAATTAGTATAGTTGTTTTATTTTCTGAATTTAATTGGACAGTACATTCAAAGGTCAAATAATAATAGTGTTATGAAATCTAAAAACATGACAAAGTGCACATGGGTTTACAATTTGCAGTTGGCATTGGTTGTAAACTGATGGTTTGTTGCTTTTTTTCGTCTTCTTTAAGTATCTGCCAATTCCAAATCCAAGCCCGACAATATTATTTTTATGAATTCATGCTTTTCTTTTGCAGTTTTGCCTTTACCTTTTGCTTTCATAGATGATCTTTAGTCTTTTTATTTTGACCCATACAACACAAAACAATAGAACTAAATGAAATATTATGTTAAAACAGATACCAAATATAACTCTTACAAGCATTTCATCAAACATGTTTCAAACAAATCTATCAATCCACCAACATAACAAATCCATCAATCCACCAGCCCCTATTACTACTACTCACACACCAACACAAACACAAACAAATCACCAACATACAAGATTCAAAGAGAGTTAAAAAGAGAAGAGAAGAAGTGTGTAGCTTGAGGCTTGAAGAGTTGAAGTCTTGGACTTAAGGAGAAGAGAGTTAAAATTTAAAAAGAGAAGAGAAGAAGAGATCAAGACTCAGAGTCAAGAGATGAAGAAAAAAGAGTTGAATTGTTGAAGATTTGAAGAAGAGATGAAGACTGTGGAAGAGAGAACCGAGAAAGAGGAGAAGGAGATTTTTTTTAATTTTAGTCAAACCCCACCAAAACGACGTCGTTTTGCCTTATCATGTAATTATTTTTTTGTCTGCAAAAATTCGGCAATAATTCGGGTATAATTCGCGAATTATACGGATAGAGTATATAATTCGCGAATTATACGGCAGCTCTAATAAAATACGTAAATTCGCGTTTTATACGGGAATTATATGGCTAGCCGTATAATTCGCGTATAAAACGCGAATTTACTAACTAGGTTCATTACATCAATGTTGTTATGGTTCAACAATAATGTAAGAAGGTTTTTGTTGTAATACACTAACACTACTACGTACTATGTAAAATCTATAAAACCAAAACTTAGAACTTATAATATGAATATTTATATAATAGAATTATAGCCACAGCCCATATAATATATATTATTAACATGATAAATAGTTTTCAAAGCTGATATATATGATTAATTTTGATGAAAATAAAAAGATAATAGCGAATGATATATATGTTTGCAATGAAATTGTTCCGTCAAAATTAATCATATGTTATATTATACATGATAAATAGGTTTCTAGTACCCTCCCTTATGTTCGGTGTGCACAGCCAAGGTCTAAACCTATTATCTTTTACATTTCTAACACGCCGATTGTGGACTTTATCATCTTTTACACCTTCCTCATGCTCGGTGTGCATAGTCAGGATCTAAACGTATCATCTTTAGATCTTCTAACATGCCAAGCGTGGACCCAATCATCTTTTACACCTTCTAACACACGTTCCCTCTTGCTCAACGTGCATATAATACCATAATAGATGAGCTTGGATAGAATTAATTTCCTAAAGCTAGCTCAAGAGGAGTAGTTCAATCATATATATACACTATAACAATTTATTAAATTGACAATGTGGAAACAAATGTAATTTCTAACCATACTATGATTTATCAAACCACAAATATGATCAGTAAACTAACAAGTGTTACTAATTTTAATTAGAAGATTTCCCTCACATGAACATAATAACGTGACAGTTAATCTTAATTAAATATATAAGCAATAAATTGTTCTATTATAATATAATGAGAGCCAGTAAGAGGAACCAAGAGTTGAAGTTCACAGATTGAGTTATGTATTTGAGAGAATCTGAAACTATATATTATATATATAAATATATTTCATTCTCTTGTACAATACAACCTCTCAATAGTGATAATCTTTAAATGATTTTAGACGTTAAAAAATCACTATGCACTTTGGCTCAGCTATGATGGAATTTAAAGTTTGATAAAACATCTCAACTTTTGAACTGACCACTTTTAAGCTAAACCTTAGGTTCTGCAAAATCATCTCAAAATATTAAATTAAATTCACACTTCAATTAAGTTGATTCCCTCATTCACAATTTGACAAAAGTTTTCTGACTCCACAAACATGATTAAAATGCTTACAGAGGTTGACTACTTACTGATCAATCTCATCACATGAACTACTATTATTTGCCCTTATTTTATTTATTTATATTTAATGTATACTTCCATAGGAACTGACGGAACAGAAGTAAATTAAGCTACATATTCAAATTTGTGACATTTTTACAAAAATAAATCATGAAAAAATTACCTTTAAATCTAAAATTTGAATATTTAGATTTAAACCTAAAATTTATTATATTTCACCTCTTAGAAAGAAAAGAAATTAAACCAAAATAATTAATAGCATGATGATATATTTATACCAAACTTCTACCCTGAGCACACACAATGGAGCTGTCGACAGCCAAGTTTATGTAAACTTATGAATATTTACCCACTTATTTTTATACAATGTCAAATTAAATGATTAAAATATTCTTGAAGGTTAACTTTTTTTAAGATGAAGATGGAGTTTTAGAGTCATTTCTGATGATTTCCTGCAAAAATGCCATGTATTTGAGTAGTAGTTGAATCTCGAAGGTAGAATCTAAAAATTTCACATTTCCAGGGAAAGAGTATTAGTTAAATCTCAAAGGCAGATATCAGTTTCAGGGGATTTTAGAAGCACAAAATCACTAATGTTTTTATATAATTAATAACATAAAATATTACATTTTTAACAATTACGTTTAAACTAGTGACAGATATAGAATACAAATTATATCTGAATGTGTTTAGTGCAATCAAAAGCGCGTATATCTACAAGCTCTGAAACTCAAAAAGCAGCAATTATGAGAAAGATTTGATTCAAGTTGAAGGTAATAAGAAAAATATCATGCCTAGGGTTTGATGAAAAAGAAAGCAAGGATACAATATAATATAGGTAATTGTGTGCTTTAATATAATGATACGACTTAAGATAAAACTTATAAACCAAAAACATAAAACTTTTATATAATATACAATTTTCCAATATTGTATAATAATAAAAACTTCAATCATTCAAACTTTTAACGAATCAAAATTCTTTTATGGGACGTTTGGTTAAGGGTTATGTGGGATTATTAGGGTTATGTCATCTTATATTACTTGATTACTACATTTGGTTCAAGTAATATAAGATTCTGATAACTTTCAAATACCAACAATATTTACTATTAGTAATATTTGAGGAAATCTGATTACCTCAATTTTTTAAATATTGTAAGATTCCCCAAGGTAATCTTTTTTTGTTTGTTACAATTTTATCCTTTTACTAAAATATTAGGACAATAATACCTTTATTTTTAAATTAATTTACATGAAAATATAACTTTATTATTTCACCCAAATTAATTAATTTTTTGAAAAAAATTACTCTTGAATTCAAAACAAATTGCATCCCACCCAAGCCACCACCCCCACCCACCTGCCACCGCTGACGGCTAGCCACCACCGCCGCTAACGACGATCAAAGGTGAAAATGGTCACTACATGATATGGACCATTTTCGCCGATATTTGGCGAAAATGGCTATCTGCGGCCGCCAACGACCTCGCCCCCTTTTTGGCCAAATTTGTCACGATCTGGCTTTGGCTGGAAATGACCATACAGTGCACAGAGGCCATTTCCTGCATTCCGTGCGCCGCTAGGTTGTCGGACGAGCGGTGGTTGTCGGCGGCGTGCATACGGGTCGGGTCCCCTGGGGGTGAATTGTTGATTTTCCAAACTTTTATTATGGGATTGTTTTTGCTAAGTTTTTAAATGTAGGGGGGTTATAATAATCCAAATAATAATCTAAATAACAATATATAATAATAATATTTAATTAGAGGACAATTCAGTATGCGTTTGGTTTAATATTTTTATCCCTGTTCTGGATCCTATTTTTCAAATAGCGTTTGGTACAATATTCTCAAAATATTACCCTATTTTTTTTAATTACATTTTAACCCTATAAGGTTATTAATTTCACTAAATACCCCCTGAAAAAAAAGTTTAAAAAATTAACAAAAACACCCCCATCAACCCAACTTGTCGATTCGCAACCACCGCGGTGATAGCCGGAATATATCACAACCAAACTTCCACCGAAATGGCCAAGTTTAAGTTTGCAGGCCTGGCCTTTTCCGGCCGATCCACCGACTGACCGGCCGGAAAGGCGATCAAGCCGTCGGCGGCGGCCAAAGAAATGGCCGTCGTTGACGGTCCAACGACGGCCAAATCTTGGCCGCCGTTGACCGAACGACGGCTACATCTTTGGCGACGCGGCAAGAAAGATGGCCGTCGTTTGGCCTTTTCCGACCTCGGCGGCAAAAACAAATCAGATCGGTTTTCCTTTGGCGGATCCACCATGGATCTAGCCGGAAAAGGCCATAACGGCGTGTTACGGCACAGATCCGATAAGTCGTGTCAACGAAATTTTCGGGCGCCGGATTCCTGGTGGTGGTCGGAATCGACACGCAGATGGTGGGGGTGTTTTTGTCATTTTACATGTTAGGGTCTTTATTTAAATTAGTAAACCTAAGGGCTTTTTTATAAATTTTTAAAATTTACCTCGTAATACTCCCATATCCAATAACCCAATACAATCCCTAAAATCCTATCCAAAATACTAAACCAAACGCACCCTCAGTAATTTCAATAACATACTCACTAATTTATTTCTCCTAACCAAACGTATTAATAAAACTTACCCATCAATTTATTCAAACTAATTAAACACATTTTCCTAAAGATTCATAGTAATCTTTAGGTAATCTAACTTTCTAATAATCTACCATTTCTAGTAATCCAACATTCTCTGAACTAAACGCACCCTTAGGATATATTTTTTATACTCTTCTCAATTTTAAGTCATATGTGTGAGAGATAATTGCATTTACCCTCCAGGGTTTGGGTTGTGTATTGTTCAAATCTTGCAATTTAAACTATTAGGATAAACCTCCATAACTCTATAGACATTAACCCTTATAAGAGTTGAATAGATAATTCATTCATATATGTTAAAGAAAAAACCGATAATTCACTTATTTTGTGTAAAAAACATTGTTTAAGGGTTAAAATTGGTCAACGATTGTTAGTTTGATGAGGGTATTTTCTGTTGTTTCAAAGGTTAAAACCTTTACAAATATTGGAACCACAAGCCGAGATGGGTTAAGTTTTTCTCTCATTGGAAATCCAATTTTTATCATTTTTATTAAAGTATCAATATAATTAGAAGTTTATATCCAGCTCAAGTATGCGTCAGATTATTAAAACATAAAAAAAAGACTTGTTCCAGATTTTTGTTGCGATGACTGGAAATGACCAGCAGATTAAACATTTGTTCTTGTGAGAGTGTGTTAAAGATGGGAGAAGGAAGATTCAAGAATTAATGAATATTATATTTATATAATCAGAATCAGAAGAAAGGACACTCGTCGGCTGATACACTTCTTTTGAACTCTCTCTCTCCGTCTCTCTCTCCATGAGCTGCATAATTGTCTCACTTTGCATCCTGTCCTCCTCTCTTCCTCGGCCTTGACAAGAAAACGCTGATTTGATAGATGAATCCATCACAGTCCGCTGCCTTCTTCTAGCTCAGCTTCTCCTTCACAAAAAGAAACCAACAAAATCAATTAAAAATCCAAAAAAAAAAAAAATTGTCCCAAGTGTCTTGACGTTCCTGTATAAATGCATATACATATATCCTCCTTCCAAACACAAAATAAAACCCTAAAAACACACACCTCTTCTTCAACCTAGCCATGAAACTTTCAAAATGACCTAAAAAATTTGTCTTTCTTTCTTTCTGTTGAGTTTCAAGCAAGTTTAATGGAAGCTTTTAACCCTTCTATGGCGTTACCCTTCTCCTACACTTTCACTAGTGGTAGCAGCACCGGTTCTAATACCAGGCCACTTCGCCATAACCAGCCTCTGGATGGACGCCAGGATTTGGAGTAAGCTTCCGCAGAGGCTACTCGATCGCGTGCTCGCTTTTCTTCCACCACCGGCGTTCTTTAGAGCCCGTGCCGTGTGTAAAAGATGGTATGGGCTCTTGTTTTCCAATAGCTTTCTTGAACTTTACATCCAGGTTTCACCTCAGCACCACTGGTTCCTTTTCTTCAAACACAAAACCGCCAAGAGCTTCTTCTACAGAAGCAATACAAATGGCGGTGGCAATGGTGATGACAATAGAGCCACTACTCTTGAAGGGTATCTCTTTGATCCACATGAGATTGCGTGGTATAGAGTTTCTTTTGCCTTTCTCCCTTCCGGGTTCTCTCCAGCGTGCTCTTCTGGAGGACTCATTTGTTGGGTTTCCGACGAGGCCGGTGCCAAAAGTCTCATTCTTTGCAACCCACTCACCGGTTCGCTCAGCCAGTTGCCTCCCACGTTAAGGCCACGTCTCTTCCCTTCAATTGGCGTGAAAGTTAGCCCGACTTCCATTGATGTGGCGGTTGCGGGAGACGACTTAATCTCTCCGTATGCAGTAAAGAACTTGTCCACCGAAAGCTTTCACATCGACGCAGGCGGGTTTTACTCTCTCTGGGGAACCACTTCGTCTCTTCCACGCCTCTGTAACCTCGAATCCGGCCGCATGGTTCATGTTAATGGAAAATTTTACTGCATGAATTACGGTCCTTTCAGTGTGCTTGCGTATGACGTTTCTGTGAATTCTTGGTTCAACATTCAAGCTCCAATGAGGAGGTTTCTGCGTTCGCCGAGCCTGCTGGAGAGCCGGGGGAAACTGATCCTCGTGGCGGCGGTGGAGAAGAGCAAGCTGAATGTGCCAAAGAGCCTGCGGCTGTGGTCCCTGCAGGGCTGCGGCTCGACGTGGGTCGAAATCGAGAGGATGCCGCAGCAACTTTATGCTCAGTTTGCGGAGATGGAAAGCAGCAACGGATTCGATACCGTTGGCCATGGGGATTTCATTGTGCTTGTGATTAAAGGGTCCAGTAGGGCCTTACTGTTTGATATTTCTATGAAGAGGTGGCAGTGGGTGCCTCCGTGTCCTTATCTCCACGGTGGCTGCGGCGGCAGCGGTGGTTATGGAGGGGAAGGTGAGTTGTATGCCTTTGCTTATGAGCCGAGACTCGCAACTCCAGTGACTGGACTGCTTGATCAGTTGGCACTTCCATTTCAGTCCCTTAGTGGTTAATTAATAATTAATTAGTAGATTAAATTATGTTTAATTTAGAATTAATTAATTAATTTCTAGTTGAAATTAATTAATTGTGGTGGTTGTAGCCTTTTTTTTTTTTTTTTTTAAATTTTGTGTGGTTGCTCTTGTTTCCTTTTGTACTCAGCCTTTGTTATCTATGATATTAGAGTTTTTTTTTTTTTTAATGTTGTTATCTCAAATAAAATATGATATTCCAATATGCATAATATTAAGAAATTTTGTTATCAATCCAGTGAGGATATGTTGGAATGAATTTATTTTCTTCTTTAAAAAAAATATAAAATATAAATATATGCACTTGTATATTATAAGGTCAAATTTATGGATATGTTAATATAACTTTTGATGATTTTATAAACATGATAATATGATTAGTAACAAGAATAATGTTTTTACATTAATTATTCAAAACTTTTAACCAATGAACATTATTATTATTTTCTTATAGATGTTCAGATCAGTTTACACACATCTTGACTAATTCTCGAGAGTGACTAACTCTACTAATCCTCGACAAGACTAACACTTAAATCGCAAATACTCAGATAAAGAATTGAACCTAAGACCATGCACATATTCACATTATCCCCAATTTGCCCTAATAGTCTGAGCTACCCACGAATGGGTGTCACTTGAACATCATCCTATCTTATTAATATAGAATAAAAATGATCAAATGACTACTATAAATAGGCCAAAAGTTAGTAGCATTATTCAAAATCCTTATTTTAATTTATAGTAGCATTATTCAAAACTTTTATTTCATTATACAACCCACATATTCCTATGTATATCACAAATCATGTTGCAAATGAGAACTAGTTTTTAAGGCTTGATCATAACTATACAAACACGTTGTAAGTGAAAAACGTTTACATGAAATCCAAAAATTTCGTGCAAACCTGCCTAAACCTAAAATGGATAATATCCTCGGCTAGACGAGAATGTATCTCTCCGTATCAATTAAGTGGTTAATTTAAAATATATCCACAATTAAAGAGGTTTTTTAATGCTTTTGCAAGGGATTTAATAATTTTTTCTAATAATCAAGAGAGGAAGAAAGAATTTGGGTTGTAAATATCAGATGGTTATTTTGGTAACAAATTAATATAATATTTCTCATGAATAAGGTCATCCCAGTTTGTACATGAATACAGAATATGTAAATATCAGAGTGGATCCAGATAAAAAAGGTAAGCAATCCATCTTAACAAAATTTTGCAAGATAAACATAATCCAGAAGAAAACGATCCGGGGATTTTCTCTGAAAATATGGAGCTCTTCAATCATTTGTTACCCCGATAATCATTGCCAGTGAAAGCTCCTATTCTAGATGCTTTTTCATAAGGAAACAAAATGACAAGATCACGGGTACAAGTGTACCTTATGGGGACTCTGTATATATACACATCCAGATGGTACAGTTGGAGATAAGAGCATTTCTTGATGATTGATTATATTTGTTGAGCACATCACTTGAGTCTGACCTGGAGAATTAGATGTACTTGTCTCTTGAAGATGGACCGTAGCTCTTCATTAGCTTCAATGCCGATTCTCCTGTATTGACAAATAGCATGCATCTCCTTCAAGTGAGATTTAACTTCATAAAATTATTTGAAAATAGATGCTTCTTAGCATTCTGAAAATCAAAATAGCAAGGAAACTTGGAAACAAAATGACAAGAGTACATCAATATACAGTTCTGAAACTATAATTGGAGTAAAGCCTGAAGAAGAATATATCAAACACCAAGACATTCTGCTTCTCGACATTAACAGCTGCACACAAGACCTCCAAGGCCTAATTCTAGTTATTGAGACAAGTCTATAGCATATCGATTGAAGAAAATAGCAATTTTGTCAGATTCATTCAGGTCCAAATCATATTTTTTTTTCAGCTAGAATTCCCAATAATAATTAAGAAATTGGGGACTGATAAAAATATATTCACATTAAGATAATAAACAGGTAATCTGTTACTCGAAAATCAGAATAGTCGTCAGCAAAATTATGAAGTCATAAAATTAGAAAATAAAGATTGAGCACATTACCCAATTTTAGAGCCGTTCTTCCCCACAAGAATCTTTCGCTGGCTTAGCTTGTTGGTAATAAGGTGCTGTTCGATCCTGAGAGAACCATCTCGCAAGTCCTTCCAGTCTATCAACCGATGTTCAAGACCATAGGGGATTTCCTGCAATGAAACAGACCCCTAATTTAGTGGCTTAAAAAATTCCCCTGCAGCCCTCCACCTCTCATTCAAAAAGGTATTTGCTTCAGAAGGAGAATCTGCTCTACCTGATGTATGTGGTCCAATAACCTTTCCCGTACAACTTCCAATGAAATGTTCTTCATAACTTCTTCACTCATAGTTAGTGGATCTTCAGACCAAGGTCTTTGAACTGCCTAAGTATAAAAAGCCATTGAAGAGCCAGAGTCAGGAGCATGACTTTGAGTAAAATAAAATAAAAACCATGACATCATCAACTTAGTTTAGGTTTTCCAAAGAGATTAACCCACTTCATACTTTAGATAAAAGTGGCAAAGAATAAATCTATAAAATTCAAATTAATAATGAATTCATTTCCTTTAACAAACATTTCTAATACGTTACGAATTAAAAATGTCTCCTGAGTACTTGAAAAAAGAGAAATAAGAGAATACAGGAAAGAAATTATTTATCCAGAAAATTGATACTCATTGAACAACTCTTTTTGATAGGAAACAGTAAAAATCATAATAATGAGAGAAGAGGAAAGTTCTCATAGCATGACAGCAAATTCCAAAATGTGTTCATTTTAGAACGTTATAAACTAGACAAAGATAAAGAAAAAGTTTTAAAGAAACTGCATTATATTGACCAGCTAGACCTTTACTGTATTGGAACTTCAGAATATTTAGACCACAAAATCCCACATTAAAGAAATTTTCTACAAACATAACACATGCACACACGTATCACAAATGTGAAATAACAATGATGAACATGCCTGATCAAGTCAAATATTGGGAAAGATCTTTTATTCCAGCACCCTTCAGTCCGGAGGTCATGAAAATCCTGGAACATAAATGATAAAAATAAGTGACCATAAGCAATCTTATTTATCCCTGCTCAACATTTTAAAACGGGAACAGAACCTTTTATGTCCAACAGTAACCCTACCTTTCATACCCAGGAAGATCTTTGAATTGCTCAGCAACTTTTAGTAAGTCTTTTTTCTTTGCAACTAAATCAACCTTATTCATACATAAAATCCGCTTCTGTTTTGCATGAGCTTGGGCACCCATACGGTCAATTAATTTTACAACCCTTGAATCAGGCCTATATGCATGAAAATAAAAATGCTCATGTGATCAGTGATCAAAGTGAGAAAAAAAAAACCATAGAATTTACAGGAAAATTAAGCCAGAAGAAAAAAAGCATTACTCAAACCAAAGAGCTGGCAATAAGAAAAATTGCAAGGAAATTTAAATCAATAAAACTAAATTGCAACAGATCACTCACTTGGTGAGATGTCTATGGACATCAAAAACAACCATGAGCACCTCAAATAGATCAACTGAGCTCCAAGCACTTTCCAAGCGAACCTTTATATCTTTGTAAGGAAGCCCACTTTTCTTCAACATAAGTCCCGGGGTATCGAAAAAGCACTATAGCACATAGATGTAATTAATACAATACGTTCCCAGACAGCAGAAACAAAAATTATGAGAAAACGTAATTCCATCACATATTAGCTTGTTCTGAACCATTAAAATGACAGAGAAATCAAATATTTGAATATTCTAACTCAATTCTGAGTGCTTCAAGAGGGAGGAAGCAAAAAGATTGAAGGAGTAATCTTTTGTTTATCTTATTAAAAGATCAAACAACTGAAGTACTAGAAGTTCTGTTTCTCCTTGATCTGAAAAAATATGTAACACTACATGGAATTCCTTTTTGTTTTAAAAAAAAACCTGATCTTCATAATTTAACCAAACTACAGATATTTTACCCATATTTGATGATATCCATTGTCTCACAATAAAATACAGACAAGCAACACAACTCAAATAAAAGGTGAACCAAATAAATTAGTATAATAGACAAACGTACAATTTGGGCGTTCCCCTTGGTCATTACTCCTAACACTTCATGAGTTGTTGTGTTTGTCTTCCGTGAAACAGCGGCAACCTTTGTCCCCACCTATAACAAGCGTAATCAATGTATAACATATCATCACAAATCGTCATCAAACAAAAATGCTGATCATAAAGACTCCACTACAACTCTTAATAATACTAATTCTAACAATCTATACAAAACATGTTATATGCAAGGACAAGAGGAAGCATCTTTACTGAAAACCAAAATCCCAACTAAACGCATTTTCATACATATAGCTCAAACTATAACACAAACTTTAATTCTCCAACAACCAATCATCCAAAAACTAGCACCAAAAACCAAATTTCACGAAATCCTTATCAGCATATTATAAAATTCAACAAACCACAAATCCAAAACAGCAAAACAAACAAACAAGAAAGCAAATCATGTAACTAGAAAGCACAGACTTTCCAGAATTAAACAAAATAGTACATATCAGCACATGACATTGTCAAACAAATCGTCTGGTCATAAAAGGTTCCAGTCAAAACTCCTTAATAATCCTAACTCTAAAAGTCAATACAAAATATGTATATGCAAGCACACAGGGGGAAAATCTCTACCCAAATTCAATACTCCCAATCAAATTAATTTCACTACATGGTACTCAAACTACAATACACTTAAAAACTCAGAACAGCCAATCACTCAAAAACCAGTACAAAAATAAAAATTTCACAACCCCACTTCACCAAATTAAAAAACTAAACAAACCCACTACTAAAAAACAACAAAACATAAAAACCAATAAACAAGAACAACACAAACCATGAAATTAGTAAGAGCAGATTTTCCGGCATTAGGAGCTCCAATAATCCCAACAGAGAGTGACCTCTGATCCTCCTCTTTAACCTCTTCATCTTCTTCCTCTTCTCTCACTAAAGCAGCCTCAAGTAGAGCCCTAGCAAGAGTTCTATTCTTCCTCTCATCTTCATCTTCCTGAAAAATTCTAACTTTCGCCTTCTGGGGTATCTTTCCCAAACACTACTTTATCAGCTCTCTCCCTGAACTTCTCATCCCAAGTGGGTTCTTTCTTCTCAGCGCTGTGGGTATCGTCCAGGCTCGGTATTGCATAATCGGAACTGTCAAAAACTGAATCACCTTCAGTTTCATTGAAGCGTTTGCTGAGGCTGGGCGGTGTAGAGGCGGTGGAGAAAGGTGGGGATTTCGGTGGGGTTTTGTTGGGAAGGTTGAGAATGTTCTTAAAGCTCTCAAAGCTTTCATTTGAAAGGGTTTTATGCCTTGTTGCCAGGAGGTCAATTGGGAATGAAGATGAACGTCAATTCAGCGAGGAAGGGAGGGTTTTGGGGTTTAGAGAAAAAAAATTGCAGGACAGAGAGATGGGCTTGGGTTGGGGCTTAACGGGTGGGTTTTAAGGGCTTGTTTGGTTTAAACAAAAATGCCTAATGAAAATACTTTTCAAGGGAAATTACGAAAAGATCCTCAAAAAGCAAAAAAAGAAATTAAATTAAATTAAAAAAATCGTTTGTTTTAAAAATTAAAAAAAAATCATGTAACCATCTCAATACTTCACCAATAAAAAAAATCAAAATTTTTTTTAAAGATAAAAATAATCATAAAATTATTTAAGGCAACTTTACGAAACAAAAATAATATGATAATGTTTGAACTATATCATTTTTTCGTAAACATTAGACTCTTTAATATTTTTCATTACCAATGATAAAAGGGTTTTAGGCTTTAAGGTATGATTTTATGATTATTTTAATCTTTTTAAACAAAATTTTGATAATTTTGTCTTTTGAAATATTAAGATGATTGTTAATAAATATAGTTTTTTTCTTTAATATAAAATTTTTTTCCATCAGATTAAGTTTTAACAATAAATGTTTCAACTTAATACAACAAATTTTTACCATTTATTTAGTGCAATTCAATAGACTCGAGGGAAAAATTAAAGAACTAGTCACATTTAGTAGTAAGTTATCAACTTTTAAATTATTAGATTATATTGGATCAATTGTTATTAACTTAAAGATGAGATTTATGTTACAATTTTTTTATGGATAGAGCAACATTGAATATTGTGTATGTTATGAATAATTATAACTCGACTAATTCTCTTAGAGACTAGAGCAGTAACTCACAGCCATAACACCACTTAAATTGGGATACTCAGGTGGGAAAATCGAATTTGAGAACGTGTGTCTATTCACATTCATCTTCAATTTGTTTAAACCATCAGGGTTATCCACAAATGAGTGTCTTGATCTTCTTCTTCATTCGCAAGGATCTGTTTCGAAACTACAATTTCTTGATACATATTTTCCACACAATCCAGGGTTCCCATCAATGGAGCTGTGGGGAAATGTATCAAATTGTGTTCCTGGTGGTATAAAACCTGTGAGAAGGTTGTTGGGAAACATTGAAAAAGGAAAGGGCTGCAAGGCCTGCTAAGTTTCGAGTAATTGTTCCTGAAAGCCTGTTGTTAGAGAGGTCTAATGATTCCAATGCTGTCAGGTTGGCAAAAGATGAAGGGATGCGACCAAAGAAATATTTTGATGGAAACTGTCCTGTAAATAGATTGTGAGAGATGTCAATGACGACGGGTAATCTAGGAAACTCAAAATTTGTTTCAGGTTCCCTGATTACACCATAAAATCTGTTGGATTGCAAAATGAGAACCTCTAAATTTGTAAGAGTTCTCAAACCAAGAGGAAAAGGTATCAGTGAGTTGGTTATCTCCAGCATTTAGAGACTCTAGTCTCGTAAAATGATCTCGGAATTCTTGTTGATTCCCAATACCAACATTGTTAGTTTAAAAGTGAAATTGCCCAAACATTGTGGAAGCACACCACTCTGCAACTTAGTAGTTGTCCTTTGAAACTAGATAGTGAAAAATAGCCACTGGTGGAACTGGGAGTGAACCTTGTAAATTATTGTACCTAAGCCCTAAGGTTTAAAGTGAGAAGTTTGGTCCGTAGAAGAACAGGTTGTTAGTGAAATGTGAGAAAGGTTCAAGGATCTAAATGTTTTTGTGTCCAAATTTTATAATCATCCTGGTGAAAAGAGTTTTTAACCACCAAACAAGCCCTTTCACGACAAACCCTGTAATTATTATTTTTAATAATTTGTGAATTCTTCTAAAATCAGAACCAAAATTATATCCTAACAGGTTTATGAATTCATAAACAAATAAATTAAAGAAGAAAAAGATGTTAACTCTTGAGAACGTGATTAACAACCAAATGGCTCCTTTTTTTCTATCTTTCTTGCAATAACAACAATAATAGTAATAATAATAATAACGAAAAATACAACACATCTAAATTCTGCGCTTTTGTAAGACCCCGATAAAGAATGAATGACAACTAAAATCTATCGACGCTCCTCTTCTTTGAAATTTATATTCCATGATACACAGAAGCTTATCTATTCATCCACCGATCCAACAAGGGCTCATAGCCTCACGTCCAGTTGCTCTAAAACGCCATTCTGCCAGCAAGCCTGCTTTCCGATATCCTTCTGTCTATTGCTGCATCGATTGAGCTCATCTGAAACGCAAACACACATAACATGATCAGAGAGGAACTGTGGCCCAATTGATAGGAATGACCAGATATCTTAAAGCTTGGTCCTATGCAAGAGATACCAAACTCTGCGAAAGAAGCTGACCTGGGCCAAGTCTGAATTCACTGTTCGATCATATAAATAAATTGTAACGATGCTACAAATGGAAATTTCTGTGGGATGTGATCTTGTTCGACCCAAACCCCCCAAACTTTTTGGGAATCAAGCATAGGGAGAATGAATTAAAACAGAATTAATCCAAATTTTAAGAGGGCAAGTACATACGCTATTTTTCTTATAATTAAGTAGAGTGTTAGAATGAAGAATCCTCAATTCATTTCCAGCAAGCTTTGTGAAAATTGTAACTACTAAGTACCAGCAAAAATAATGCAAATACCTACTTGAATCTTTTGACGCCCACAACAGTTGGAGGCATTGCGTGCAAACCGGAGCATGGCAGTTTAAAATAAACAACATGCCCATTATCCAATAGTTGGAACAAAAAAGAATTGACTAAAGGTTCATATTTCTTTGCAAAATGTGTTTATTTTTGTAAGGAAGAAAACATAAAAACTGGAATTCATATAGGAAATACCTCTCTAAATAGGTAACAATGCGTAATCTGAAAGCACGAAACATAAAGCCTATCCATCTGGTTAGATGTACAAACCAACTCCATAGATTAAAAAGGTAGTTATCACTTACCTGGCTAGTTTCATCATGCACCTGATACTTTGCTAAGGACATTCTTCTCTCCTCCTGTATACATTTCAAATTATAACCAGGATTAACAAGTCTGCAGTAACATTAGAAACAGCCATATAAAAATGTGCATCTTCAGAACAACTAACCATGGACATTGCCTCATCATCCCAAACAAGATAGACCTCATTAACGGCTGGCTGAGTAGGAGGACCTTTATTTGCTATTACAGGGGGTGGTCCAATTGAAGGACCACCAGTGTTGGGGCCGGAGGCATAAGAATGTGAATTGGATAATGTCCCACCTGCAAAGATGACAAAATGTACAAATAACAGATAAAATCAACTAAATTACTTTATGATGGGACAGATGCTGTGCTTTTTGGAAACAGCATTGCAATTGCAAGGATAAAAAACATCGAAAAAGTTGATATTTAGAATGGATTTGATAACAACAATCCTAAATTTAAGACAGTAAAACAGTCCTATTAAGCTACTGTTGAAATACTACTTGTTGTAGAGACAATTACCTTGCATGCTTGGGACATGATAGCTGCTGGTCATAGTTGAGTTGGCACCTGAATGCACATCAATTGAGCCTTTAATTTCTGCTGAAGAGCTAACTGGAACAGTAGTTGATGGAATGGGAGCAGAAAATGGTGAACTTTGAGTAGGTGTATTGTTATTAACAACAGGGAACAAGGGTTGAGATACGGCAACAGGTTGCGTGGACAAGGGCATTCCAGGAGGAATTACTTGTGATGGCTGAAGTGCAGAAGTACTTGATGGTAGAGGAGGCCTTACATTTTGCACAGGAAACAAAGGCTGTTGGCCATAACCTGCTGGAGCAGGAGGCATTGAAACAGCCGGATGCTGTGGGTACCAAGGCTGTGGGCGAGGAGGCGCTGGCCAACCAGCAGGAGGCACTGGTACTGCAGAACTGTAGCTGTAGCCCAACAAGCAAGAAAAATAATACATTAATCATTATTTCTGTAACACACAGAATGAGCAAGTGAAACATTCCTGTTTTTCCTAGGAGCTCAAACAAGGAAAAAGAAAATATAGATCCTGCAGTGGCAGATAATTGCAAAAAACTGTCTCAAATTTCTTTGAATCAAAATATTTACACCAAATTTAGTTGGCTGTTTCCAGCTAAAATCCCCCTCTCCCAAAAAAACAAAAAAAAAGGTATATATTCATCTCCTTCACATATACATACACACACACACACACACTCGGTCCTTGGACCATAACCTGGAGGGCTAAACACTGTGTAATGACCTTCACACGCAAAGGAGACACATGCACCAATACTTATTCTAGGGAAAATATATCCTTTAAAGAACCCTTTTTTTTTTTTAAAAAAAAAAATTGCATTTGAGACACTTACATCACCTTTAGCTGTTTGTGTTTGAGCAAGAATATAGAAAAAGGAAAAAGTATACATATGTAACAGAAAACATACATTGGCCGCATCGCCCCTAAAGTTGATTGAGGAGGATAGCCGACACCCAATTGTCCAGGCACCATTCCAGCTAGCTGAGTGTAAGGAGTGTCGACTTTGGCGACTTTGGATGGAGCCTCTTCTTCTGCAGGAAAACTAATATTTGTTAGAAAGAGAAGCTTTGTTTAACAAATAACTTTCACATGCAGCATCTCCAAACTTTACTACAGCAGAATTTTACCCAGCACCACTATTAGAAGACACTCAAAACACCAGAGCAAGTACTTCTCTATCACTTTTATCATAAAATAGAATCAAATCAATATATATTTTATTTTGCAAGGAAATGGGGGAAAAGTATATATATTAAAGTTGAGATATAGAAGATGAGGAATACTCTAAAAGACAGCTTGTTTAGTTTGTAGTTTCAAAAATGTTTTAATATAAATAGAGCGGACAGGAGGAATATAAATAAACTATGCAAAAAATTAACTAACAACTAAAAAAAAAAGGCATTGAGAGCATGTGTATGTTTGAGAGAGAGAGAGAAGAAATAAATAAATAAAGAAATAAAGAAACAAAAGCAGTAAATTCGGATGAGTCACAAGAAAAACCAAGCACCATGGATGATCTAGTGGTCAAACAGCTTGTAAAAACTTTTTCCTTCCTGCTAACTTCTAAACTACAACAAGACCATAACAATAGTTGAACAACAAATACAATAATACAGGCCAGCACAATCTATTATGTCTTCTTACAGGAAAGATGTTACACCAGACTTACAGAGTGCTCCAGAGTTCAAAACAAAACCTAATGAATAACAATATTCATTGGTCAAGTGCTTCAATTCAAAATTCCTAGCATAATAGAACATCTCCAAAAGCAAAAGAAAGAAATAAGATAATTTTTTCAGACAAATCAAATCATAATGACACAAAAACAATGCAGAAAACTTAACAAATAACACATTTACAGGTTCTTCACCTTCTTCTCCATAGTGAGCAGCTAATACGTCCGGTGGAATTCCTTGCATTCCATATATTTCAATATCAGTTGACTCTCTTCCAGCTTTCGCATTGGGAACTCTGTTACAGTAATTATCATTTCCAAGACAATCATAAGAATTCAAACATATCTTATATGGAAACAGCATAAAAGCTCTAAGAACAAAAAAATTAAAACAACTGATATCTTCTTTTCATTTCAGGGACCAACCAGACAAGTTTCAAATTCACTTATTTCTCTCTAATCAATAAAAAAAAAAATTAAAAAAAAAAATCAACCCAAAAATTCTATAGAATAAAAATTAATGCATAATTTTCATTCAATACAGGTAGAATTCAATCATGGTTTCAATACAGGTACCCTTTATTACTAATCTCCTTCCTACAAATTATATGAAACTTAAGAGCATCTGAAAAATTTTAAAGGCCATCTGTATCCTTATCCATAATGTCAATAGAACTTTTAACAATTTTGAAACCAGTGAAGTGAAGTTAAGTTTGCTTGTACCTCAGCAAGCCAAGCAATTTCCCACAAATACAGTAAACCTTCCAGTAGATTTCTATAAAGTTTTACAAGCCCATATTTCATCAAGTCAAGCTGTTCCCATAAATTTCACAAAACTTCAAATTAGATTTCAAGAGAACATTAGCCAAACAGAATAAACACATACAAATTTCACTTTTTTGAAAAGCTTTCACAAATTACGAAACCAGTGAAATCAATTTTTCTAGTATTTCAGCAAGCCAGCCAATGCCTAAAAATTTCACGAAGATTTCATCAAAATCTTAAATAAATTTCAAAACCAGTTAAGTTTACCTCAATTTTCGCAATCATTCCGTACAAATTCCAGCAAAAAATATATAAATTTTAAACCGTGCTTCTATTAAAACCAAACACTAGAGCCAGGCAAATAAAATTAAACTAAAAAATAATTAGATTGAAAAAAAAAAAAAAGGAGAGAGAAAGATTACTTGGTGACGGACTCTTTGTGGACCTGGAGGACGTGAATGGCCATGCCACCGGCGGTAGAGAGCTTCTTGTGGCAGACGTGGCACTTGAAGTGCTTAGCCTTCTGGTGCTGAACTAGAATCTTCTCGTCGTCGAATTCTCGGTCGCAGTAATAGCACCACACCTTCGACGCTACTCTCTTCTTCTTCTTCCCCATTCTCGTTATTATTATTATTCTTTCCCCAAAAAATCCAAATCGAAATCGAATCGAATCTGAGTGATCTCAGATTCTAGGGTTTCTCAGCTCCGAGCTTTGCTGCGTCGCTGGGGTTTGTGTGATCCAATGAATGAACGAGATTTTGTTTTAATTTGTTCTCTCCTACTGAATGTCGAATGAGAACGGGAATAGGAGTTGTCACTCGTGTCTGAGTGTCTCACGTGTACCGATTGCCACGTCGGATGCTAAAGGGTCCCATATTATTGAAGGGTAAAATTCCTTGGCTCCCCTGAATTTTGCACGTTTCCCAATGTCGGGAAAATAACAATTTTGTACCTTAGGTTTGACTAAGTTCTCTTTAGTCTTGTAGAACCTTTTAGTAACACTTTGATCCCTGTCAGTTACATTTCGGTCCTTGTCATTAGTAGCGGGCTAAAACATTACTAAAAATTTCTACAAGTGTACTTAAGGCATCTTAATTCTTAAAATCATCTATTTTGGTGATGGTAATTATTAATTAAATAAAAAAAATTAATATAGATATATAATGATAGTTGGTAGAGCCGTTGGCACGATACGACATGAAAAAAAGTACGGCACTGCCTGACACGAAAATGTGCGGGTCGTGCTGTGGGTCTTAAAAAAAAGCCCGTGGACTGGCACGGCACAACACGAAAAAAAATAAAATTAATAGTTATTTTTTAAAAGTGCTGTTAAAGCCATTATGTGTATGAAAGATTGGGTGGAGGCAGATTTCAAGCTTCAAAATCGTATTGCTAAAGATATATTTGAAGATTTTAAGAATTTAAAAATTAATGAAAATGAAGATGTATAATAATTCTTAATCCTAATTTCTAAGTTTGTATTTGTAATTTATAATTATAACTTATAAGTAATAAAAAATGTTGAAATTCAATTAATATTTATGTGTCTCATTATTTTATTATATTTCTTAGTGATTATATATTTTTAATTAATATAAATACAAAATGTCACTAACCATAACATATAAAATATTTTAAAAATAATTATTAATAGTAAATCAAAATTACCATTATTTATAAATATTAAAATTAAATATTTTTACAAAGCACGTGAACTGGCCCATGGCACAATATTAATGAGCCGTGTCGTAAGCCTTCAAATTTTGTGGGCCGACATGGCACGAGAGGGCACAAAATTGTGCATGCCTTGGTACGGTAAGGCGCACGGCACGATAGGTCTTGAATTTTTAGGCCCGACATGGCCCATCACCACCTCTAATAGTTGGTATTGTTTCATTGGATGGTCTCATTTTTACAGCCAGACGTGATGGTAACATTTTTACAGCCAGACGTGATGGTAATATTAGCCACTAAAGCCTACTACTTGTCACGAGGGGAAAAAAAACTTCATTGTAACCCACGAACATAAAAATAATCATCCAATAACAAGTTAGCGTACAATTTTGTACATCCTCCCATTTAAGACCAGTTATTCGAGAAAATAACAATTTTGTCAGTTTGAACCAGGTGAATTTGAGTTTAGTAGATTTTTTAGTAATGTTTTGATCTTTGTTTGTGAGTTGAAAAATCTCATGAATCAAAACGTTACTAAAAACATCTACTAAACTCAAGTGTATTTATCCTTAACATATTCACATCTTATAATTTGACAATTATATGTACATCCTTGCATTTAAGACCCTTTCATTGCTTGTGAATGGAAGAGGGATTATGTACAATATTGGGACAAAAAAAAAAAAAAAAATTGTACTTCAAAAATCATATAAACTGTTGAAATGTAAAATAGGAAATAGAATTATTCTCTTTGTAATATAGGAAATAGAATTATAATAGGAATGTAACAATTTACTTCCTAGATTAGTTTTTTATTTTTGCTATAAATTCATTGTACATTTCATTATGAAAATACAAGAAAATATTTCTCTACATGGTATCAGAGCCAAGTGTCTGAAATTTCAAATTTTTTTTCTTCTCTCTTTCTCGGAATTTTTTTTCCTGGATGTGTTCTCCCGAGAACGATTAGAATCTGGTATAGTCACTCAGTGATCGTCTTCCCAACCCATCGATCGTCCATAACCCGAGTGATTTACGTCGTTGCCGCCACTGCATGCGCCAGCCGTAGCTACGTTTTTACAGGCAAGTGTTCTGTTTTTCCGACGAGTATTCCGTTTTTCCGGTGCACGTAAGTTTTTGCTTTTCTGTCAGCTTCAAGACACTCTGACCTTCTCATGGATTCCTCAAAATCAGCCTCTCAGTCACATACAAGTGGTTTTTCTTTTTTATCTCTCCCTCCCATCACCACCGAGCGACCTACCCGAGCTGCTAATATTGCTCAGGCTGATCACTCTGATCTTCATTCTGAGTCCTCTACAGTGCCATCTCAGCCCTCCTTAACTCTCACAGGTACTGATTATGATGAATACTTACAGTATCGCCGATCTTCTTCATATTGCCTCCGAGTGCTCAAAGCGGGTAATTCAATTACTTGCCTTTCTCAGTCTTCCGCTTTAGGACCTTGGGTCCTAGATTCAGGTGCCTCGGATCATATTTCTGGTAACCCTCGTTGTAACGACTCGATTCTTATAAAAATATGCACAATGAAAATACACGTAGCCTTAATATAAAAAGTTGGGCCCCAAAATTTTTCTTTCATTAAACATATGCATTCTTATACAAATATATACAAGGTTTGTGACATATGCAAAACTATCAAAAGAGGGCGGACAGTGTAGCCATTTCTCTTCGTGTGCCGATGTCCATCCAACTGTGTCCTTCATCTAGAACCTGCAAAAACATAGGGAACAACTGAATGAGCACAAACAAGGCTCAGTAAGTAAACCCCTAAACTCGATTATTCCCGTAACTCTTTCTTTACTCACTGTCTAATTACTCTTTCTCGTAGTTCCTCTATGCTAACTTTCTTTCTAGTAAGTCACGGCCCCATCTGACCGGAGGCACGGCTGGGACTCGCTCCCACTCCCGGTGACTTCTACTCATTCTAGCCGATCGGACTTGGTTATGCATGGATTCAGAACCTTTTGGCCATGTGAGTGCATAGAATCTCTCGGGTAAACTTGGGTATAGCCCTCATCCGCATGTACACTACGGGCTACACCACTACTCTTTCGATATTCTGGTCGCTTCGATGCAACGTACATGCGGGAATACTCTACCCGTACTCACAGGTTCCCCATCACACAACCTACTCTATTCTCTTATTAAGCACTACTCTCTTATTAAGCACTACTCTAGCTTTACTCTATAGTGCTCATTCTCTTTTTCTTTCTACTCTTAGAGTAGTCTAAACTCATAAGTCTCTACTCTCTTTTCTAATGCATAAGTAAAGCATAATTAATGCACATCAATGATTCATACTCATTAATGCATTTATGAAAGGGAACTATAACATATAGCAACAATTAAGGCTTTCTACTCTTACTTATTGTTCTCTTGAGCATTTCATCATACAACTCATGTGCATGAATAACTCTACTCTAATTCTAACTTTTCTATTTTCTTTAATCAACCAAATGGGAGAAAACTCCCTCATAAACCCTAAATTCCCTATCAAAAGAGAAACACTTCCATAACCTTGCTCAAAACCTCCTCCAACTCCAATCAAACTCAACCCAACATCAAGCAAATAACACACTTCTCATAACTCATAACTCAAACATAATTACTACTCTCAATCAACAATTTAAAAGAAAACACATATGTATATCAATCCACTCCAAAAAGTTCTTAGATCTCAACTTAGGTTGAGTTTACTTACCTTATGAGAAATTGGCTTCTTTAACACTTCTCCTTTCCTTTGGAAGCTTGCTTTTCCTCTACAACTTAACCAACAATCACAACATGAGATTCTAATCAAAACATAAGAAAACTCCCATCTAAAGTACAAATCCTTACCTTAGGAAGCTTTAGGTTAAAACCCCACAAAAAGTTACTCAAAAAGGCTCTTGGAAATCCTTGAAAGATTGAAGGAAATTTGAGAGAGTTTAGAAGAATGAAGGAGGCGGTGGAATTGGAAAAATGAAGAACATTCAAAGGCTAAACCCTTTTTAATACCTCTTAAAACTCATTCTTCCCAATTTGTCCCTTGCTCTTTTATGGAAATTCCATCCATATCCTTTGATTCCTTACTAACACACCCTCATACTAACTTATTCTCCTTGAAATTTCCTTACAATTTACTCCCCACTTTTCCTGCTAATTAGGGGTAGAATGGTCAAATTGCCCTTAGGGAAGAAAATATCTAAAACTTAACAAACATTTTAAACGGC
Organism: Pistacia integerrima; assembly: GCA_026225825.1. Classification (NCBI taxonomy): domain Eukaryota; kingdom Viridiplantae; phylum Streptophyta; class Magnoliopsida; order Sapindales; family Anacardiaceae; genus Pistacia; species Pistacia integerrima. The sequence continues at coordinate 38,998,669 of CM047747.1, forward strand.
ATCATGCAGCAGTTGAAACATCATGCCGCGTGGCTATCAGCCGACCTTCCCCGTGGCTTCAACACCTCTTTGCCTGGCGAAGATTCTTCTTCGCCCGTGACGCAGACGAACTTCTTCTGTCTTTTCAACCAATTTCAAGGCAAGTATTCAACCCAACACTCGTACTAATGTTAATCAAACAATAAAACCACGATACCCTCTCAACTAAGAGCAACCGAAAGAACAGTAACTACGTACCTCAAGTGGGGCGTTACACTCGTTTACTTACTCAGATTATAAATAATGTATCTTTACCTCCTGTTACTTTAGCCAATGGGTCTAAAGCCGATGTTCAAGCTATTGGATGTGCAAAACCCCTCCCCTCCTTAGCATTAGACTCTGTGCTTTATATTCCCAAATGTCCATTTAATCTCGTGTCTGTTAGTAAACTTACCCGCTCCTTAAATTTCTCTATTCGTTTTGATACTGACTTTGTTGTTATACAAGATCGCGACACGGGACGGATGATTGGCATAGGACGTGAGTCACAGGGTCTCTATCATCTCCATATCCCATCTACAGCATGCATTGTCTCCGAGTCTCCAGATCTCCTTCATAATCGTTTGGGCCATCCTAGTCTTTCCAAACTTCGGAAAATGATCCCAGGTCTATCTACATTATCATCCTTGAGTTGTGAGTCGTGTCAGCTTGGAAAGCATACTCGTAGTTCTTTTCCAAAGGGTGGTGTCAATAAACGGGCCGCGCCCCCTTTGAGTTAGTGCATTCAGATGTGTGGGGTCCTTGTCGTGTTAACTCTACTTTGGGATTTAAATATTTTGTTACATTTATTGATGACTATTCCCGTTGCACTTGGTTATTTCTTATGCGCTCTCGTTCTGAATTATTTTCCATATTTTCATCATTTTGTGCTGAAATTAAGACTCAACACAATACTACCATTCGTATATTACGAAGTGAAAATGCTCGTGAATATTTCTCTGATTCCTTTACTAAATTCATGACATCTCAGGGAATTCTTCATCGCCTTCTTGTGCTTATAGTCCCCAATGTAATGGCATTGCCGAGCGTAAAAATAGACACCTCATTGAAACTGCCGCACTCTTCTTTTACATAGCCACGTCCCTTTCCTGCCTTTAATGACGCGGTTCTAACCGCTGTTACTTAATAAATCGCATGCCTTCTTCTGTCTTACAAGATCAGGTTCCCCACTCCATATTATTCCCTGATACTCCATTATTTTCTCTTCCCCCGCGTGTCTTTGGGAGCACCTGTTTTGTTCACATTTTCCCTCATGGTCAGGATAAACTGTCAGCCAAGTCTACGAAATGTATTTTCTTAGGGTATTCACGTCTTCAGAAGGGCTACAAGTGTTATTCTCCCGCCACACATCGCTACTTCATCTTTGCTGATGTTACGTTCTTTGAGTCTTCTCCATTTTTTCCTCATCCTCTAGTGGAGTCTGATCCGGTAGTGGATGTTCTACCAATTCCATACGTTGCTTTCCCACATTCGTCTGTTTCAATACCTCAGTCTACTACTAATACCACTCTTCCCGTCGACAATAGTCTTGTTCCTTTTACAGGTGATCCTGATGTTCCCACCGCCGCCTCCCCGAGATCCCCTCATATCGCAGTCCCTCCCGTGCCCGATTCCTCCAATGCCACGGTCCTTGTCTCCAGTGCGTATTCGTAAAGGTATGTGGTCTACACGCAACCCTCATCCCATCTACAATTTTTTGAGTTATCATCGTTTATATCCTTCATATTATGCCTTTGTCTCCACCCTTTCTTCTGTTTTTGTTCCTAGCAATGTTCATGAGGCACTTTCTCACCTCGGGTGGCGTCAGGCAATGGTTGAAGAAATGTCTGCTTTGCATCATAATCATACTTGGGAGTTAGTTTCCTTACCTCCGGGCCATTCGACTGTTGGTTGTCGATGGATTTACACTGTCAAGGTTGGTCCAGATGGTAAGGTTGATCGGCTGAAAGCCCGTTTGGTGGCCAAGGGATACACTCAGATCTATGGGACAGATTATTTTGACACTTTTTCTCCTGTTGCTAAGATGTCTTCCGTTCGATTGTTCTTTGCTATGGCTGCCATTCGGAACTGGCCTATGCATCAATTGGATATTAAGAATGCTTTTCTTCATGGTGAACTTCAGAAGATATTTATATGGAGCAACCTCCTGGTTTTGTTGCTCAGGGGGAGTCTGGTTTGGTATGTAAACTTCGTCGTTCTCTATATGGTCTAAAACAGTCTCCTCGTGCTTGGTTTGGACGATTTAGCATAGTTATCCAAGAGTTTGGTATGATTCGATGTGAGTCTGATCACTCTGTTTTCTATAGACATACATCATCAGGGCAGTGTATCTATCTGGTTGTCTATGTCGATGATATTGTTATTACAAGAAGTGATCAAGATGGCATTGAACAGTTGAAGCAACACTTGTTCAAACACTTTCAGACGAAAGACTTAGGGCTACTCAGATACTTTCTTGGCATAGAAGTCGCCTCGGTCTAAATGCAGTATTGTTATTTCTCGAGGAAGTATGTACTGGATATTCTAGAGGAAACAGGGATGTCAGATTGCAGACCAATAGACTCTCCTATGGATCCTAATTTAAAACTTTCACCTGGACAGGGGGAGCCTCTTACTGATCCTGGAAGGTATCGAAGACTTGTTGGAAAACTTAACTATCTTACTAACACATGACCGGATATTTCCTTTTCTGTCAGTGTTGTGAGTCAGTTTCTTCAAACTCCGTGTGATAGTCATTGGGATGCAGTTGTCCGGATTTTGAGGTATATCAAGGGAGCACCAGGTAGAGGCTTACTGTATGAAAATAAGGGTCATTCGCATATTGTCGGATATTCGAGATCTTGATTCAAGGTGTTCTCCATCTGATAGACGTTCTACCTCAGGATTTTGTGTTCTTGTTGGAGGAAACCTAGTTTCATGGAAAAGTAGGAAACAAGCAGTTGTTGCAAGGTCAAGTGCTGAAGCAGAGTATCGTGCAATGGCCTTAACCACTTGTGAGTGGTTTGGTTAAAACAACTAATTCAAGAGTTGAGATTTGTCAAGTATCACAAATGAAGTTACTCGTGATAATCAGCCGCCCTTCATATTGCTTCAAATCCAGTGTTTCATGAGAGGACTAAACACATAGAAATTGATTGTCACTTTGTTCGAGAGAAAGTTCTATCAGGGGTGTATTGCAACTAGTTATGTCAATTCCAACGACCAGTTAGCAGACATCCTCACTAAGTCTCTCAAAGGTTCTCGTGTTGACTTTATTTGTAACAAGCTTGGTGCATATGACTTATATGCTCCAGCTTGAGGGAGAGTGTTGAAATGTAAAATAGGAAATAGAATTATTCTCTTTGTAATATAGGAAATAGAATTATTCTCTTTGTAATATAGGAAATAGAATTATAATAGGAATAAGAAATAGAATTATAATAGGAATGTAACAATTTACTTCCTAGATTAGTTTTTTATTTTTGCTATAAATTCATTGTACATTTCATTATGAAAATACAAGAAAATATTTCTCCACATAAACCTAGCAAGCAAACTTATACACACCTTCACTAATTCTCAGAAGAAGCTATCCCACAGCAACCCACCATCATGGCCGCTCAGGTAAATCATGGGCAATGCCTAGCTAGGTATTGAATATGGGACTGTAGATTCTATGCATTTACAGCCCCCTTGGATCACCCTTACCACTGGGCTAGCCATGGGTGGGTAACAACACAATTTGATTTCTCTTATTTGCTAATCCATAATGCTATGGACACTAAAGTTTTACATTGAAATTTTGCACCAAACGACGTGTCACCTAAGTAAACACAACCACGTAGCATATTAACAAATATTTCGCGAATGAACGGTCGTCCATCAAATATGGACGGGCATCTATGATTATTGGATGGACATTCATTTTAAATGAACTTCCATCCATGCGAAAATAACAATGGACGGACATCCACAAAAAATGGATGCATGTCCATAGTTTAAATTAAAAAAAATTTGAAACAAAAATAATGGACGCCAGTCCATAATTTATGGACGGGTAAAAATAGTTTCTTACCATTGCACTCTAATGTATGCAATATTGGTGAAATTATGGCTGATGAATCTTGGCAGTCAAAAACTGATGCCCCTGTAAGTGCGATACAAAATCAAATTAAATCCTAAAAATTGGGTTGTTGTCTCGAGATTGCTAATTAGTTTTCTTCTTTGCAGGAAGCCATTCTTGCTGCTGCTGAAAGTTTGGAAAATTTAAGGTGTGAAAATAATATAATATCTGACATTTTATAAACTATTAATAGGGACGCCCATCCATATATTATGGACAAACGTTCATTATTTTTATTTTAAAAAAATTTTAATTTAACCTAGATGGGTGTCCATTCTATGTGAACGCCCGTCCATTGTTATTTTCGTATGAACAAGAACACATTTAAAATGAACAACCGTCCAATAATTATGGACGTTCCATATTTGATGGACGACCGTTCATTTACAGAAAACTTGTTAATATGCTACGTAATTACATCTACTTAGGTGACACATTGTTCGGTGTAAAAATTTCAATGTAAAACTTCGATGTTGGTAGCATTATTGTTTGCCAATTACTTAGCAAATTGTTGGCGTTTTTGTTACAATTCCATGCTCATGCCAACCTACACCCAACCCTTTCACAAAGAACATCCATGGTTGCAACTCTTCCGTTAACAATCTAATTAGCAACAACATTTGGATTTTCTCTTATAATAATCTCTGCTGCATCTGCTCCATTTGTTCCCACCAACTCCGGCCATCAGGTCTTCCCTGTCTCTGAAGTTAACAACCATATATTCTGTTTCTATATACTCTCTAGTTTTATTTTATTACTAACAATAAGCAATATTATAAACATAAAATTGTACTTACCGTGACAAAACAATTCTACTCCAGACATGGATATCTTTTGTTTGAGAATTTATGTTGCATGCAAATACAATGGCTTGAGTGTTCTACAATGGCACAGTTGTTGAAGAGCTTTGGCTTTTTGCACTGAAACGAGAACTACGTTGTGCCTATTCCATTTTCGCATGCTTGGTGCTTTACTCTCGACTTTCTCTTATATTCAGGAAGTTGCTCCTTAATGGCCGCTGATAATGCAGAAAGTTGGCAGTTACTTTGCTAAGTGTGCCATGCAAGTGGTACTCTTTACTATTTTACATTGTTCATGTACTAAAACCATTCAAAAGAAAGATAATCTCTCAGAAGTATTTCTTTCTAGTCTCACTATCAGGTAAGTTTTTCTCGAAAGTCTGCAGTTACTCTGATAAGTGTCATGCCAGTGATTCTTCTTTTCGAGAAAGACTTACCCGGAACAGTCTCACTGCTTCACATTGTAGACGTGTTGGAACCGTTCAAAAGAAAGACGGTCTCTTAGAATTATCTCTCTTTAGTCTCACTATTTTAGGTAAAGTTTTCTCGAAAGTCTGCAGTTACTTTGATAAGTGTCATACAATTGGTACTCTTCTTTTCCAGAAAAACTTCCAGAAAGTTCATAAACTTGTTGTACATTTCTATTAAACTATTTCTAGATATGGGATTTCTGATTTCTACACTATCTGTTTCTGACTCTACAACTGTGGCTAACAATGTCTGGGATGTGGAGGAGATTTTGTGAAGAGGCTCGATGGCGTAAAGAGTTGACTCCACCATGTGCAGGGGGTGATCTTTCTTTACGTCATTGAGGAAATCGGTAGTGGATAAAATTGACTCTGTGAAGAGGTCTAAGTTTTGGAGGAAAAACTGTGGAACAAAATGAGCGACAAATGGCTCGAAACCGAAGGATGTCGATTCTGGTGTGCAGACGTTTCGCAATGGAGGGTAGTAGGATATCGGAAAGACTGGTCCAATCGGGTGATAATATTTCCATGGCCGCCGTTATAAAGGACCAACGCAAGTGACCATTCCAATACTCAATGGTAAAATAAACACAAACAGTTACACGGCCAACTAAACTCTTTGGAAATTGACAGTCTAATAAAGAAAACAAAGTAAAGAACATTTATTTGAATTCTAATAAACCATTAACCTTAAACCTTAAACTTTAGACTTGGGCAAGCCTAAGAAGATCTGCCCTGACAATAACTGGTCATACCAAAACAAGTACAAGATATATAATTTTATTAAGCTACGAAACATGCCAACGACCATTTAGTTTTATTGCTAATTCATTAACCCATATGGGGCGGTTCTATCACCAATCCATGCTCCTTATCAACCCACACTCGAACCCTATTACATAGAAAATCCATGGTCACAATTGTCCCTTCTTTAACAATCTCAGCACGAACCGTAGGATTTTCTCTCTCAATTATCTCTGTAGCCTTTTCTCCATCTGTTCCCACCAACTCCGGCCATGAGCTCTTGCCTCTCCCTGAAGTTAACAACCATAAACAAATTCGCATATCACAATTTTGGCTTCGATTATCAAAAATTAAAAAACAAAATTAAATATATACCTATATATATGAAAGTAATTACCCTGACAATAAATTTCCATAATCTATATGTTGTGCTTGTGAATTTTCCCTTGTGGTTTGAGAGTAAAAGGAAGAGATGGAGATGAGACTTTTATACATAGGATGGAGAGTTGCGTGCATGGCGTGAGTGTTGTTAACTGGACACGTTTAAAGAGGAGCCACTGGCCACTTCCATTTGTCGAAGCTCTTTAATTTGCCTTTTTGCACCGACCGAGAAATTCAGGGTTGGATTTTACTGCACTTTTGCAGCTTGTTTTGTATTACGGGGGAATACAGTGTGCTGGTGAATACTGCTATTGTAAACTCAAATCAGAATAAAATCCTGATCCAATCAATAAACACTTAGAGGGGCGGAGCCAGAAAAATTTTTCGGGGGAAGCCAAAATGTAGTTTTCAATGAATAATGGGGCCAAAATGTTAAAAACTACATTTATCGGGTCTGAAAAAACTTGGGGTGACCAGACTGCAAACCTGACTATAGGGACTAAATTGATAAAATTCGATATAAAATTTTATAATTTTTGTGAGTACAAATGTGCATATGAGTAATTAGTATAGAGGAATTGAGGTAGTGTAAATTAATATACATTTTCTATTGGAATTGAAACAATTAGAACAAAAAAACAATTACATCAGTAAGCTGCAACAAGACAAACATTTTTTTTTTAGTAATAAGGTATTTAGGTCAACTTATCCGCATATGAGAATTCTAGAAATTGAATAAACCTATTTAACTATCAGACCAACCTAGAAACTTAAAAGAACATAGCAAACATTTAACTTAAGCAAAAACCCTACTTAATCCAACCAAGCTGGTGGAGGCCACAAAAGGTCATAATAGCCTGGAAAATCAGAGAGTTTCCCATCTTTACTATCTTTTAAATCAAAAATATTTTCTCCAGGATAATAATATTTATCATTATGAGTAATACTATACATTAGGGTTGCAAACTAACCGAACGTCACGCGTTCGCTCGACATCGTTCGATAATGTTCGCGAACATTTGTTCGCGATTCGATAATTGTTCGATAATATGTTCGATCGAAGTTGAACGGGGCCGGGGTTGCTCGATTATGTTCGCGAACACTATACGTCGACTAATTCATCTGCTCGCGAACAATCGCTCGATTGTTCGCTCGCTTTATGTTCAAAAACATGTTATGCATTATTATAATTAAAAAAAATTTCCATTTTTTATATTATGTTTGATTGAGTTTGGATGAATTTTTTTTAATGGTAATCAATAATAAAATATTATGATACTTTTGTTTTTCTTATATATATAATATGTTTGGATTTTTTTTTTCCAAATGTCATCAATAATTAAATATATAAGTGTATAGCATTTTAATTAAAAAGTAATAAATTACTATGATACATAGCATGACAAATTTAATAACATAATAAATTGTATAATCAAGTGATAAATAATATAGTAAATCCAATAACATAATAGCTTCATATTTTTTCTAAATGTAATCAATAATTAAATATTATAAGATAACATTTCAATTAATAAATAATAAATATAGTATGGTAAATTGATAAACATAACATATTGTATAATCAAGTGATGTATATCATACCAAATTTAATAATATAATAGTTTAATTAAACCTAAATTAATCACACATTTGTATTGATCACATATTACAATAAACTCTCATATCACTATGAATTTATAGGTGTTGGTACAAAATAAATATGTAGACAGTAATGATATATATATATATATATATATATATATATATATATATATATATATATAATTAATCACACATATGTATTGATCATATATTACAATAGATTTTCATTTTACTCTAAATTTATGGGTGTTGATACAAAATATATATGTAAATATTTAAAATATTTATGATAATTTATGTAATGATAATAAATATATGATAACCTATAATTTTGGTAATTTCATAACATATTTAACCTATGTTTAATATATGTATGATAATAATTTTGTATATACACAATTACACATTATATATAACAAATTAATCACACATATGTATTGATCATATATTATAATAGGCCATCATTTCACTATGAATTTATGGGTGTTGATACAATATATATATAATCACACGTATGTATTGATCATATATTACAATAGACTTTCATTCCACTATAAATTTATGGGTGTTGATACAAAATATATATGTAAACATTTAAAATATTTAGGATAATTTATGTAATGATAATAAATATATGATAACCTATAATTTTGGTAATTACATAACATATTTAACCTATGATTAATATATGTATGATAATAATTTTGTATATACACAATTACACATTATATACACCAAATTAATCACACATATGTATTGATCATATATTATAATAGGCCATCATTTCACTATAAATTTATGGATGTTGATACAAAATATATATATATATATATATATATATATATATATATATATATATATATATATAAAACAAATTAATCACACATATGTATTGATCATATATTACAATAGACTTTCATTCCACTATAAATTTATGGGTGTTGATACAAAATATATATGTAAACATTTAAAATATTTAGGATAATTTATGTAATGATAATAAATATATGATAACCTATAATTTTGGTAATTACATAACATATTTAACCTATGATTAATATATGTATGATAATAATTTTGTATATACACAATTACACATTATATACACCAAATTAATCACACATATGTATTGATCATATATTATAATAGGCCATCATTTCACTATAAATTTATGGATGTTGATACAAAATATATATATATATATATATATATATATATATATATAAAACAAATTAATCACACATATGTATTGATCATATATTACAATAGACTTTCATTCCACTATAAATTTATGGGTGTTGATACAAAATATATATGTAAACATTTAAAATATTTAGGTATTTACAAATTATCGAACGAGTTAGTTGAACATGTATTTACAAATTATCGAACGAATTATCGAACGAGTTAGTCGAACAAGTATTTACAAATTATCGAACGCGTTAGTCGAACGAACAAGTTAGTCGAACGAGTTAGTCGAACAGGTTAGTCGAACGAACAAGTTAGTCGAACGAGTTAGTCGAACAGGTTAGTCGAACGAGTTAGTCAACAGGTTAGTCGAACGAACACGAACGAAAGTTGCGAACGAACACGAACGAGCTTTTTGTTAATCGAACGAACACGAACACACATCCTGTGTTCGTCCGAACACGAACACGAACACGAACAATCGAACATGCTTATCGAACGATTTTCGAACGGGCCCGTTCGTTCATGTTCGGTTCGATTGCAGGCCTACTATACATATAACATTTTTATACAATATTTTTCATACAATATTAGGTGACAAAATATGATTGACTGATTTTAAATTAATATTAAACTTTTATCTAATTATTTTTTACTATATAATATTATATAAGAATGTTGCATTCATAGTATTATTCTTTTATTATCCCAGCTATATCTTGTAAAATACACACAATTTCCTTTACATCCGGGGTACTCTTTAGTCGAAACAGAATATGAACTGCTTATGTTACTCCATTTATTGTCTACGTTTCTCCGCATACCCAGTTTACTTTCGCGGCTATAACCAGCCATGATAGCAAGCTCATCCTCATTCTCATCGCGAAAGGAAGAAACTGCCACTTTTGTAACGGCGGGTGGTTTCATACACGATTCAAGTGAGTGGGTTCGACTTCTTTCCTTAACACGATAATCCAACCAGTTGAAAGAATTCGGTAACAATTTGGAAAAAGTTTCTGGAACGAAATCCGGATTGCGGAGAGATGGGATCCATGATTCGGAATCTCCCTAGAAATGCTTCTTCAACTCTGACCAGCCATGTTTGGTAGGTTTCGTCCAGGGTCTGGATGGCGCAAACATTGGACTCCGTGAGGTAATAGTGGTCATCATCGTCAGGATTCAGGCCCTGGAGAAAGTTAGTTGTGTTCAGGGTTGATTGCGGAAATAGGCATAGCTTTAGAGGAGGAGGAAGAATGGATCGAAATGAATGACAGACAACACGACAGCGGAGGAATATCGATCCATGAGCCCTTGATCAACTTTGGCTTTAGGGTCATTTTAATATCATTTTCATTAAAAATTTGTGTAAAAGTAAAACAATGGAGTCCCTTTATGGTGTTGGGTAAGGTTACCAGACCCACCGCATATTGGGCCCATTAGATAATATGGCTTGCTAAGTGGTAAGGAAGTTTTGGCCCAATAATATGGATAATGTACTTGTAAGGTTACCGGGCCCATTGGGTGCAACGTTACTGACAGTAACATAGGTATCCATATCCTTCCTTTAGAAAAGTTTTTCAAAATACACTTATCAAAATGAATTTACAAGTTTAAGGGCAAATATGGGTCATTTTATCAACTACTGCGAAGAGTTAATTAAAATTAATTCTCCAAAATCCCTCTTAAGGTTTCGCAAATAATAAAAAAAAAATTATCGTTAAGTTGTAGATGTTAAAATAACCAGTAAGAGGACAATTATATAATATTTATTAACTCATAATAGTGTAAATTTTAATAACTTACAAATAATTTATTGACGGCAAAATAATTTTTGTTATTACTGTTTCGTATCTTAAATGAAGGTAAAATTGGACCAAAATTAAGATTACTATATAATATTAAAATATCACACTCTGAATCGGTAATTACATTACCCTTATATACTTGTTGAATATTACTCCATCCATTTTATATTAAGTGATGTTTTAAGGCTTTTGCACAATTTTTAAGAAAACAAATTTCTCTCTCCTCATACTGACTCTTCCACTGAAATTGCAGTGAGAAAATTTTGATTCTTCCGTTGCTCTTTACTTGAATTTGAAGAAGAAAGTGAGAGAGGAGATGAGGGACAAAAATAGAGAAAGAGAGAGAGAAGATGAGGGCAGAGAAAAAATGGAATAGAGGAGACAAGGGAATTCGTTGAGAAAGAGAGAGAGAGTCGAGTAGTCAAATAACTTTTATTGTGATAAAAAGATACTTTTGTAAAATGTCAATTAATATGAAACGTTAAAGTATTTTATAATAAAAAATTATTATGATATTTTATTATCTTCTAAACCAAACAAAAATGATTATGAAACGTAATAAAAGATTATTGAAATATTTTATTATTTTTTAAATCAGCCAAACAGAGTAACGTGGATTAAAAGATAGATTACGGAATAATCCTCTTTCGGCCATAACCAAACGCTCTAGAAGCTACTTTACATATGTATGGTAAATATGGGTCATTTTATCACCTATTTTGAAATTTAAACGTTAAAAACAACACTTGTCACTAAGGTAGGCGATGTGCATTTTGATAATATTTTTAATTTTATATTTTCAAGATAGTGCTCATTACTCAAAGCATAAAGTGAGGTCAATTAGGGCCGGCTATTGCGCACTGCTTTACGCGCTTTTCTGCTGGATTCCAGCCTTCCACTACCTAAAGTTATCTTCTCACTCTCTTTATTCCTTAGCCATGGATCCTTAACCCTAATAATACTCAACTTACTTCCTCTCCAGCTTGCAGTATTCTTCTGCTCAGTGTAGGAGAAGATCCATCAAAGCAAGAAGCTCTCAGCTTTCAACTCTTCTGGGTCTATACAGAGGTTAAGTTACTTCAAAACTCACTTTGAGTCTTGTGTCTCTTGGTACCTAAAGCTCTAATCTTTCAACAGATCTCTTTGCAGTATTATCTGCTTCTACTCTTAAAGAGGAGTGTGCTTAAAAATAACTCTTTGTTGGAAGTCTGTCTCGTCTAGATCTGTTGTTTTGTTTGCTGTTCTTTGCTTTAATTTCTCCCTTTAGTAGTCTTGTTGGTGTTTGTGATTTGGCTTTGCTTTGTTAATTGACTAAAAACAAAATCATATATAGGCCAGAAAGGGAGCTTTCAATTGCCTGGCGAAAGTGAATCCGTTGAGTTTCATACTGTTCTCTTTCTAAAGAGTCCATGGTTCTCAGAGACTTTGAGCCGTTTTACTCAAAGTGTCATGAGAACATGGAGGCATTGAATGATGCTAATGTTGGATTTTGTGGCATGGGTGTAGTAGGGAAAATCATACTAATTTTAAAGGTTGTTTGGCAATTTCTTGAAAAGAAGTTATATGTCAACATGATCGGGGTTTATGGGATGGGTGGTGTTGGCAACGCAACTCTGTTCAAAAAACTTGCTGGATAGGTTTTCCAAGAGCAATTACTTGATATTTTTGTTGTCGTTGAAATAAAATTGGCCCCAAATCTCCAAAGGAATTTCAAGTACGTGACAGGATGAAGAAAGAGAAGAGGATGCTTGTAATATTAGATGATATGTGGGAAAGGCTTGATTTGAAAGGTTTTGGAATTCCTTTTGGAGATGTTGATAATGAATTGCCATTTGGAAAAATACTGAAAATGCAGGAGAAAACTCTGCTTTCCAACCTATAGCTTTTGAGATAGTCAGAAGATGTGCAGGTTTACCACTTGCAATATGCACTGATAAGTAATTATTGGTAAATGCTGTAGGTTTGGGTTTGTTTCAAGATGTTTATACATTAGAGTTGATGAAAATAGGAGCAGAGAAATTCATAAACATCAAAGTTGGTGAAAATAGAAGTTGTCATTTAGATTCGTGGTCTCAATGCTTCATGTTTGTTGTTGTATACTGACAATAAGCAGGAGGTTAAAATGCATGACATGGTTCAACTTGTTGCCATCTCAATTGCATCAGATAGACAGGACACTGTAGTGCTTTTTCACTGCTGGAGTCTTTGTTTCTCCATAAATTAGTAGAGAACATATACATGGTCATCTTTCAATTGAATCTACTAGAAAACTTATAATAATAGAAGTTGAACAGTGTGATAAACTGAAGCACTTCTTATTCTCCTTGGATTTGGTCATCGTCCTTGTCCCAGCTATCCATTGATATCTCTCTACAATGGACGCATATATCTCCATTAATTCTAGATTCAGTCATAACAGCAACTCAGCAAGCAAGGAATCCAAAGAAACGAAATCAGAGAACACTCAGGCCAGCTGCATACAACCTCTCTTTGGTGAGAAGTTGATCTTTTTTCCTTCATAATTTGTAGGCTTGTGTTTCTTTATTTTCTAAAACATATCTGTCATGAATGTTTTATTAGTTATTAATTATGGTTTATGTTATTAATGCAGTTAACTGAATTCTTCAGGTGGATTCTCAACAATTTAGAGGAAATGTGTATTTTTCAAGTGGATAACATAAGAACAATATAGCAGAAACAGCTTAATTTGGATTCCTTAATCAAATTAACTATTTTGTGAGTGGCTTATTTCGATTTATTATTGAGTATTTTCGTATCTAGTATGTTTGAAGACTACAGAGGCTAGATTGTTTGAAGGTTTCATGGTGCACTATAAGAGATATTTTAACTTCAAGTGCTCGATGATAGGAAGCATACCTTATGGCATTCACGTAGGTGAGAGAATTGCATTTATCTGATTCAGATTGTTACAGTTTGAAAAGCCTCTGTCCAGATTCCGGTGCTAGAAGTCTTCATAAATTTGAAGTGGTGGAGATAAAATCTTCTGCAATAGAGGAAATTGTGGCCTGGGATGGTGTAGCAGAAGCAGTCCTGAGATTTTTGGTTGCAGACGCAAAGGGAGCTGTCCGGACTATGAAAAGTTTTCTATTCTGGAGTACATATTTCAGAATGTAATCAAGCAAGATTTTTATTTATATTTCCTACCAACTGAAGAGGGCCATTTATTTATTGTTATCTTCATTTTTCCTTTGATTTGCTTCATGTAATTTACTTCAAAAGAGTACTCTCCTACAAATGCTGTATTATCTGAACTTCTGCATATTTATGCATATTACTTGTATAATCAGGGTTGAATTTCTGCAAATACTCAGTAATGATAAAGCAACTGTTAAATCCGAAGGCACACAAATTTATTTTACTTTGGGTTAAATTTTTCTTCAGAATTATTAAGATAGAACCATAAGAATACACAGAGAAAGTAATAATTGGAGTATCTGATAAGATTTTAAAGTTTCTTTCGTTATCTTTATTCAACAAAATAATTTATAATATCTTTAAAAAAAGAATTAATTAAAAAAATATTAATCATATTGGAATTCATTTTACTAAATTACCATAAATATGCGACAATAGGAACTCTTTGGATAAGGTATAAAGGCTAATGGTCAATTAAAATAAAAAAGTACAAATACAAAAAGAATTGTATTTGTATCTACACAATGTTTGAATTAATGGTAAAAGGTATTGGAAAGTTTTCAATAATAATTACGTGGCTTTATACTTTTGCCCCGATTTGTTACATTATTCTGGATCATTATCCTGTTATCCTTTCTAGATTAAGAAATAGAATGTGTTTATTTACTTATTAGGCCAATTTAATCTAAAAATTAATCTAACTGAAATAATTTTTTTTGTCAAAAAATGAAAAGTGGATTGTGGCTGATAGCTGATAGCTGTTTGCCCTCTTAGGTGGTTAGGGAGTTTAAGTTAATTTTTAAACTTTTATTATAAGGGTGTTTAATTAAATTAATAAATGAAGGAGGTTAAAAGAATAATTTAAATATTTTCAAAAAATATACCAAGCAATTATTCTGTCTTAAAACCTTTAAAAAAAAAAAATTGTATCAAACAACTATTCAATATTTTATTAAATTTTGATATATTTTTCAGATATTTTATCAAATACATTTTCAAACTCATATTAAATTCGATTTAATTTAACTAAACTAAAACTTAAAACACTTTTTCAGAATAATATTTTCAAATTGTCCATCAAACAAGCCTTTTAAAGAGACCAAATGAAATTAAACCAGTGGAAAAGCCATTTCTTGCACATAAAGAACAAAAGGCCAAGATTTTTATTAAATTCATGCATTCAAAATGGTACTTTATTGTCTTTCCAAATAAATTGCTTAGATAAAATAGAAAATTGTCTTTAAAACACATTATAATTATTCATTAAAATTCATATAAATACAAAATTAATTCTAAATAAGTAGAGTTAGAAAAAATGCTTCCAAATTATCTTTGGGTGAATAAGTGGTTCAAACACCTCTTTGATTGCTAATAAGGGTAGCTATTGGAGTTCTTACCTGACAAGTAGTTTCAAGGTCCTAAAGGATTAGTTGAGATACACATAAACTAGTCGAATATCTTCGGTTAAAAAAAAAAAAAAAAAAAAAAAAGGAGCTCCCATAGTAACAGAACTTTCACAATGATGATAAAAATCTAAGAAGATTTTCATGGATTTCCCAATTTTGAAGTAATTTGCAAAGTGTTTTGTGTTGATAAGAGAAAAAATAAGGTAGATAATAGAAAACCTAAGTCCCACTGGTGAGTAGGACAAATTAGTAATGATACTCTTCAAGCCCCATTCGCGGGGGTGGGCAAGAGATATTACATATAGAAGATTGAACTGATCCGCCATATTTCATATATATTATTGGAGAAAAAGAAGATTTGGGAAAAGACTAACTGACTTTCTTATTACATTTCTTGTTGTTTATATACAGCACCATAAAACTCAGCAGTTAACCATACAACTTCACTTGAGTTAACAATTAACTCTAGTTACAATTAAATCAATCTAACTAGCTAACCAACTAATAAACTAGCCAACTAAAACTGTACAAAAAATCAGTACATTATTAATCTAATAGCCCCCCTCAAGTTGGAGGGTGATAGAGATGAAGAACCCTCAACTTGTGTAACAATTTGGAGTGAAGAGTGGTGCCAAGAGCTTTAGTTAGTAAGTCAGTTGGCTGCTCTAAAGAAGGCACATAAGCGGTTTTAATCAAGCCAATTTTGAGCTACTCCATAACAATGTGACAGTCTATGTCTATGTGCTTTGTTCTCTCATGGAACATGGGATTCAAGGTAATGTAATTCGCAGCTTGATTATCACAATGAAGAAGAACTAGAAGCAATTGAGAAAATCCAAGTTCTGTAAATAATTGCACCAACCACATAACCTCACATACAGTAGAAGCCATAGCCCGATATTCAATTTCTGAAGAAGATTTAGAGATAGTTGGTTGCCTTTTTGATTTCAAAGAGATCAAAGACTAGCCAAGGAATAGACAATACCCTGTAATTGATTTCCTTGTCATGAGGCAAAAGCCCCAAATCTGAATCACAATAGGCTGACAATTTTAGAGGATTCTTAGCATAGAAAAATAAGCCCAATCCAGGAGCTGATTTAATATACCTAACAACTTTGAATGCTGCTACCATATAAGACTCCTTAGGATGATGCATGAATTAACTTAACAAGTTGACAGAATAGCTTAAATCAGGCCTAGCCATACACAATTATAACAACTTCCCCACCAATCTTTGGTAAACATTTGGGTCAGAAATAAGAGGATCACTGCCATTGGGGAAAAAAGCATCATAGGTAGTAGACGTGAGTTTCAAATTTGGCTCCATTGGGACTGAAGAAGGCTTAGCACCAAATAAACCAACCTTTGAAATAAGCTATAAAACATATTTTCTTACTGATACCGTTTGAGGATCTAGCAACTTCAAAACCTAAAAAATATATCAACAACCCCAAATATTTCAACTTGAAATTAGAATGCAACATTTGTTTTATGTGATGAATCATATCAACATTATTCCCCGTGAATACAATATCATCTACATACACTAATAACATAACAACACCTGAATTTGCCTTCTTGATAAACAAAGAGTAATCTGCATTAGACTGATTGAACCCTCCAGTAAGAAGAGCCTATGTGAGCTTATAATTCCAAGTTCTGAAAGCTTGTTTCAACCTATAAAAAGATTTGTGAAGCTTACACAGTATGCTGCCCCCCTTGCTTTGCAAATCCTTGAGGCAAAGACATGTAAATCTTCTCATGTAAATCCCCTTGGAGAAAAGCATTGTCTACATCTAATTAGTAAAGTGGCCAGTTATGTGAAGAAGTCAAAGTTAAAATGGTTATAACAGTAACCATTTTGACAACTGGAGAAACAGTCTCATTATAATCTACACTAGCTTGCTGATTATATCCCTTAGCCACCAACCGAGCCTTATACCTTTCCAAAGAATCACCAGCCTTGTATTTAACCTTATATACCCACTTGTAACATGTAAGGACTTTACCAGAAAAAAGGAGAACAAAAGACCAAGTGTTATTCAGCTCCAAGGCTTGTATTTCTCTCTACATAGCATCCACCCAATTGGGATCTTGGGAAGCTTGAGAAAAACTTGTAGGTTCTAATAATGATGTATGGGACAAGTAGGCTTGATAAGAAGGGGAAAGATGAGTGTATGTAAAAGAATTAGAAAAATAGGATAAGGATAATGTCAAATGATGTTAGTTGAAGAAGTAGACATAGTAGGACAAAGAAAGTCTGATGTCCAAATGAGAGGTTTGGAAACCTTACTGGATCTACTAACAGGAAGAGAAGAAATAGGTTGATTTATTATAGGTATAGTAGAAACAGGTTGAGGTGATGGAGATAAATCAGGTTGAGCAACTAATGAAGGTGAAGAGGAAAGGTTTTGTGATATGGACAACATTAGGAGAGGAAGAAAACATAGGGGATGGAACAGATTCCAAACCAAGAAAATATGTTTCAATAGGAAAAGCAGGCTGTGATGTTTTAGACCAAGTGAAAGGAAAAACAGACTCATAGACGCGTACATCCCGAGAGACAGTAACACTGTGGGAAGAGAGATTGTAAAGGAGATAACCCTTTTGGGTGAGAGAGTAACCCAAGAAGACACAAGGTACAGACCTTGGGGACAACTTGTCTTTAAAGTGAGGGTAGTAGCATAAGCTAGACAGCCAAATATTTTTAAATGATCCAAAGAAGGTGGTTTGCCAAATTTTTTTTCAAAAGGTGAAACACCATGAAGGATAGAAGTAGGGAATCGATTAATGAGATATACATCTCTGTTTGGACACAATACCCCCATAGATGAGTTGGAACTTGTGACTTAAAATTTTAAAGCCCTAGCTACTTGCAAGAAGTGCCTATGTTTCCTCTCGACAACCCCATTTTGTTGGGGGAACAAGCACAAGAACTCTAATGCATAATTCCCTTGCTAGTAAACAAAACATTACAATCTTTATTAAAAAACTCAAGGTCATTATCGGTCTTTAACACATTTTGGAGTTAAATGGTACTGAGTTTGTACCATTTGGAGAAAATGCTTGATAGTAACAAAGAATTAGACTTGAACTACATTAAGAAAAGTCAAGTCACCCTAGAGTAATCATCTACAACATTGAGGAAATACCTAGCATTACCATGTGTGAATGTCCTATATGGACTCGAAACATCCATATGTAGGAGATAAAAAATGCCACTAGACTGTGAACTGCTATGAGGAAATGGAGTCCCAGTCTGTCTAACTAAAAGTCATACAACACAACGTGGGGGATTAGACAAATTTAGTTTAGGATGCAAAATTTGCAAAATTGGATAAGGAGCATGTCCTAAACACTGTTGCCATAATTCAAAAGTACTAGAAAAAGTTGCAGTCATAAAAGAGGCAGGAGAAAACAAGTCTTTATTCAACTGAACATCAACAGGTACATTATTGTTTGAAGGTAACACAGTTGAAGCATTACAAATAGTATTATTTAACATGTCTACATTCGATAACATGAGAGAAATTTTTATGTTTGGATAAAAGAAATATAGACCCTGGCTATGTCTACTAATCCCCTTCAACTTGTCATTGCAAAGATCTTGAATGGGACAAAAGTTAAGATAAAAGGCAATAAAGCAATTGTTAGAAGCAGTGTATTTGGTAACAGAGAATATGTTGTGTTTAAAATCGGGTACATGTAGAACTTTAAAAAGATGAATGCCATTAGCCAGATCAATAGAACCAATATGCCTAATGAGGGTTCTAGTTCCATTTGGTAATCCTATAAGAGATTTGAATGATGGTTCTACGACAATAGGAGAATTTAGAAGTACAAAGTTTGAAGTCATGTAATATGTGGCCCCTGTATCTATAATCCATCCAGTATCATCCAAACAAGATAATAAGGCAGTAGAAATACCTGCAAGATTAGCGGCCGGAGGATTCTTTGCTCACCAGCTGAAGAATCTAACTGTATTATTCTAAAGTCAAAACTGGTCCAACCATTGTGTTATTGTTGCCATCATCTAAAACTGCTAAATTTGAACTCTAAGTCTACACCTAATTAGCTGAAGCCTTCGATTTGGAACCCGTTTTCCCTCTTGTAAACTAGAGATCTGTAGGATATCCCATCAACTTATAACAAGAATCCTTCTTATGCCCAGACAGGTGACAATGATCACATTCAACATATGGCTTCTTGCCTTTGTACTGTCCCTAAGACTGACTTTTATTATTGTTGTTCTGAGCATATAAGGCTGTGGTCACCTGTGAATTAGCATTCATTCCAGTCAAAATTCCTTTGACTCTTATCCTCATTAACCACCGAATAAGCTTGTTTTATAGTTGGCAATGGATTCATCAACAAAATCTGACTTTGTACCATTGAATATGATTCATTCAATCCCATAAAAAATTGCAGTAATTTTTGTTGATTGAGGTGTTCTAAATATGCTTCTGCAGAAACACTATCTAGAGTAGGTAGGCTGACCAAAGAATCTAGCTCATCCCAAAGCGACGTGAGCTTGTTGTAATATATCACCACAGTGTTTGTTCCTTGCGTCAAATTCACAATTTCACGATGAATCCCAAAAACTCTAGTACCATTAACCTTGTGATACTGTTCTTTTAAATCTTGCCAAACTTGAGAAGTAGTCATCGAGTAAACAATTCCATTAAAGATTTCTTTTGAAACTGAATTGAAAATCCAAGCTAAAACTAATGAATTACATCTCTCTCACTATGGAACCAATCGAGAATGCACTGAAGACTTCATACAGGTTCCATCAACAAACCCTAGTTTATTCATCGCACATAATGAGACAATCATTGCTATACTCCAGATCCTATAGTTTTCAGTGCCTACGAGCTATTCAGACACTAATACAAATCCTGGTGTGTCCGAAGAGTGAACATATAGGGCAAATTTGAATCAACTATAGGTACAACATATTCTTCAATTGATGTCACCATGATTGATTGAGCTAAAATTGCAGAACTTTGAGCTTTGATAAGCTTGACTAAAGTGAGGACAAGAAAGATTTTGAACTCTTTTGAGCTTTACAAGAACAAAATTGATTGTTTGATTAACCTAATTCAGGTCGAAATGCGGAAGAATTCGCGCTTTGATACCATATTGGAGAAAAAGAGTAATGTAGAAGAAGAAGATTTAGGAAAAGACAAACTGACTTTCTTATTACATTTCTTATTGTTTATATACAGCACCATACAACTCAGCAGTTAACCATGGTGTGGTTGATCGTATAGCTTGTCTTCTTGCAAGCGAGCAAGACTCATGACGTGGTTAAGGGTGTGAAGTCAGGACTGCACCTCCCTTTGGATTTCCAGTTTGAGCCCTAATATGAAGTAGCTTAGAAGTAATGTACTTGGAAGGCCAAAAACTTGATTAGAGAGTTCCTCAAATTATGTTTGATAAGCGACTACAAAACCTGCTTGAGTAAGTTTGGCCAACTGCCCTCAGTAATCCACAAATTCTGAAGGCTCAAAACAAACATCTAAATCCTGCAGGAAAGAACGTCAAGAACGAATCTGCCCATTGGAATGCATCCAGCGATACCATGAGAGAGTTGACCCATCCATGTGGAAGGAAAAGATCGTTAGCCATTGCTCGGTAGGGGTATTAAGGTAATCAAAGAATTGCTCAGCTTTAAACCTCTAGCCACGTGGATTCGTGCCTTCAAAGCGGGGCACCTCTATTTGGAAAGGCTTAAAAGGTGGCACAAACCCCGAAGAATGCGAACTCGAGTCGGGCGGGGGAGTGCCATTGCCACTCGTATCATTGTCCCCCATGAACTCCTTTTGTTGTCGTCCTCATTCTAGCTTGGTGTCAATGGCAACCGGTTTTAATGTAATAGCCTTCAAAATACCCTATAAGGAGTCAAGTTTGGCCTCTTGAGTGTTCAGTCTAGCCCCATGTTGAGAGACAAGTTCTTCCAGAGCCTTTAGGCTAGAAGGTTCAGCCATGGAAAGAGAACGAGAACACCCATTGTTAGGATAGTGTTTCTGTTTTATATGAGGAAACAAAACCTTTAACAAGAATGAGAATTAAGAGTTTAAGGGAAAAGAACTTTATTGATTATTGCTTTCCAAACCTAATTGTTTTAGGCTTTATATAGCCTTACACATTATTCTAATTCTAAAGACTCTAATTACCTAATTCAAATCTAATTGCTTAATTCAAAAGTTATTTTAATTAGATAATAGCATAATTATAAAAAGATTTAACCTAATTATTTTAATTCTATCCTAATTCTAAAATAATCTTAACAAGATCAAAAACTCTATCTCCCATAATCTAAAGAAGATTGAACTCATCCTCCATAGTTCGTATATACAGAAGCTAGCTCGAATCAGGCTATCTGGTTAGTTACTTAGTTAAACAATGCTGCCATATAGTGTAAACTTCTGCATATACAGTAGGAGATGAATTTGTCTTGTATTTTTGACAGTGTACTATCAAATCATCTTGTAGAAGATCCTAAAGCTCAGAAATTTCGAAACATATGCTAGTAAATGTATCATTTGCAACCATGAATTTTTTTTTTTTTTTTTAATTTAATTTCGTGTTATTTTGTGATTCTGAATAATGTTTTGTAATGACAACATTTTGTCACTAGATCCATCCTCTTAGTTAAAATCCCCTCCGAAACTCTTTGTAATGACAATATTTTATCTTTACAACCTTGAAAAGATTTTCTGATTCTAGTATAGTTATCTACAGTCAGTGTCAATCAGAAGTAAAATAAGAATGCACATCTTCCCAATTTCAAGCCACAAGATTGTTGTTTCAAGACAAATCCATCCATTAAGTGTGGAGAAGGTATTAATCAGGACACAAACGGGGAGATAATGAAATATAAATGCCACAATGTAAGAATGTAAGGCAACTCTCAACTCCCTAGAAGGCACACAAATATACCTAATGGTTTCATATTTTTAAGAGCTATGTATCCAGTACAGAGTCATTTCAAAAAGACACCAAGAAAGTGCTAATTACTATACATATTTTAATCAAACTACCAGAACAAATAAACACTTACATTAATTCCGTAATAAACCAGCTGAGCGAAAAGATCGCTGCTTCAACCAAGCTGGTGGAGGCCAGAAAAGGGTAGAAAAGCCTCGAAAATCAGCGAGTTTTGAATCAGTATGAGTCCTCAGGTCGTAAATCCTGACATCTTCTATGTCCAGATCCTCATACTCACGAAAATCATAATTAAAGAAATAAATACAATTTCCTCTTAATGCAGGAAACTCACTAGCTGAAACTGAAAACGGATTACATTCCACAACAAAGAACACTCTATCCTCCAACTCCAATTCATCCTCCACCAAATCCCACTCATGTGTTTCTTCATTAAGCTTAAAAACCTTGAAACAATGAATACCTTCACTTGAGAATTGCGCAACTAAAAACAGATCGTTAAGTGACTCCACCAAGAACAAAATTGCATTTTTCAGATCCTCTCTCGGCCCTGCAACTAAATTAACCTCCAAAGATTGGAAATCCACCGTTAAAAAGCCAGCCTTGGTAAGCATAACATAAAATTTTTTATTATGACAAATAATGTCCTGAAAACAATCAAGCTCATAAATTCTCATGTTTATTTTACTCCATTTCTTGTCTACATTCCTCCACATAAACAGCTCTTTTGTATCAGCTGCAGTCATAACCGCAAACCTGTCATCAGTTTCATCAAGAAACGAAGTAAAAATCACCCTTGAAGGAAGAGGAAGACTTACTAATCCCTCCCAGTAGCTATGGTAGACTTTGCTTTTACCTTTATGATACGCAACTGATTTAAGCATGTATGAATTTCTCACTTCCCTGACTCGATAATCAAGCGAGTTAAATGTCTTGGGTAACCTATTTAAAGGATCTTCATAAAAACTTTGGATCAAAGGATTTTTCATTTTAAATTTACCTGGTGTCACCTCTTGCACTTCCACAAACCATATTTGGTTTTGGTTGATATTGTCGATGGGCTCAACGACGTAAATTGGAGACTCCACGAGGACAAACTGGTAATCCTCACGGGGGATTGGGCCTTTGAGGAAGTCAGTCTTCTTCAAAATTGAGTCTGGGAACAAGACACTTGGAGGACGAGGAAGGCCGGATCGAAATGAAGAACAAACGGCGCGAAAACGTAGGAGTTCGATTCGTGCGTGGAGGCGCTTTGCGATGGCTTCGAGGACGTCTGGAGGGGCTTTGGTCCAGTCGGGAGTGACTGTGTCTTTTTTGTTCATGGCAGCGATTTGGTAAAGTAGGTCAAAATGAAGTGAAGAGGAAAGAAAAAAGAGAAAACAGAGATGATGTAAAAAGCAATAGCGCTTTCTGAGCCAACTTCTAGTCAACGCACAGAGACAACATAAATTATTAAAATTTTTTTGTCTTGATCTATTTGTATTTATGCCACAGGATGAAAACCTTATTTTCCAAATCAACCGTAGGGATTTTTAAATACACCTATGTTTCCCCCTTTATTTATTTTAAAAAATATATTTTTAAATAATTAAAGTCACAAGCATACATTAAGAACACAAAAGATGTAGCAAATTGTGTTCTATATTCTATAAATAAAATATATGAAATAATAAAAAATCTTATCCTTTAAAAACACATGTTAAGACTACCCATTAAAATTTTATGTATATAGGATTTAATTGTAAGCATGAAATTTGTCACGTCCCTCCTTGGTGTCTCTATCCCACATGATCCAGGCGCTCCTAGGAACTCAAGATCCCCAAAGGAGGGTGAATAATTTTGAAAAATTTATGTTTCATAAAAGTCTCTTCATAACACATAATATAAAAATATCCATAATACAAGTTCTAAAATGGAAACACATAAGTCCAAGTACAAAAACTTCCATTTGATTCACTATTCTAATGCTTTTTAGAATAATATTTTGGGAAAAAAATAAATTTGAGTTGAGTTGGATTATCTTTACGAGGAAAATAATTATTAATATTTTGAGTTGAATAAAGTAAAATTATATTTTGAAAATATTAAAACAAATACATTTTTGGGTTTTTAGAATATGATAGTGGAATAAGATAAGGGTAAAAATAGTGAACCAAAGTGGAGTTTTACAAAATCATGCAAATGAACATGCATCAGTGGGCCAACCTAGAGTGTAGTGTAAGCTTTGCATGAACCTTGTATTCAATCGTGTTTAAAACAATGAGTTGGGGAGCCGGTAAGTGGATAAAACATTTTATATGAAAATAATTTATAACCTTGAAAACTACATGAGAAAATCTGTTTTGCATGCCATGAAACATCATAACCACTCATGTAAGTAATGCAACAACCATCATACCAGAGTTTTGAATGCCATGAAACCTCATACCAAGCTCAAGTAGATCAATGCAATCACCACCACCACAACAATATCTAAGGATCTATGTCGTATCTCTCACATAATGATCCCTAATACAAACAAACAACCAGACCACCCATGGTTGACCGTCAAGGTGGTATAATCTCACTAGATATCCATATCCTACCCATAGTCTACCCTTGGGGTGTCGTAATATGGTAACACACAAAATCCCACTCATAGTCTACCCTAAGGGTGTCAAAATATCCCACCCCAGTCTACCCTCAGGGTGTCATAATCCCACACAGGCCTATACCCGCCTAGAGCTCATTAGACATTCGTCTTCTCTGTAAGATATCATAATCGTTTAGGTAGAACGAATCATCCCAATGCGTGGATGGGGCTAAATGTAATGTGCTAGCTGATGTCTCAAGGGGGACATGTCCTATAGAAAGGTGGTCTCAAATTCGATAATCAAACACAACCATACACATGCATCCGAACACCCAAACACATAATGCATTATGAATGCCTTCATGCAGATACATATAGTAGTATCATATAGTTCTCATATAAAAACGGCATGTAACATAAGTGCAATGCTAGTAATATTATAAAATTCATAAACTATAGAATATCCATTTACACCCCACAAAATGCATCTCTGTCAAATAGTCCCAAATGTTTCAAAATCTCACAGTTAACACCCAAACACATAATGCATGGTGAATGCCTTCGTGCAAATACATATACTTCTCACATAAAAACGATATGTAACATGAGTGCAATGCAAGTAATATTATAAATTCATAAACTATATAATATCCATTTACACCCCATAAAATGCATCTCTGTCCAAATAGTCCCAAACTTTTCAAAATCTCACAGTTAACACCCAAAATAACTCTCCAAAACTGACAATTTTCCCCTTTCTTACGTCTTACTCGAGAGCTCTCCGCTGCAACAGAGAAGCTTCTGCCCAAAAATAAAGCTTTCCTCTCTCCTTCAACACTTTACACCAAAATACAAGCAATCTAACATGCAAATTCAATCCCCTTCCAACACAACACAATAAACATTATATATACATGCATATATACCAGTTTCACTTGAAGTTCAACTCATAAACTCAAATAAAATAAGTCAAGAATTGTATTCAATTTCACAACCATTACCTCCACCAATTAATTATCAAACAAACCAACGCTACAAAAAATGACTGGATTTTTCCACCACATATACCATTCCAACTTGCAAACTCACATAACCTCTATATTTGCAACATCAAATTCCCCAAGTTCTCATCCACACAATCCAACAAGAGTTTGACAAATAATAATTTCAGAATTTTATTCAATTATAATTATTCATTAAAATTCATGTAAATACAAAATTAGTTCTAAACGTAGTGTTAGAAAAGAGCTTCCATAATAACAGAACTTTCACAGTGATGATAAAAATCTAGGAAGATTTTCATTGATTTCCCAATTTTGAAATAATTTGCAAGGTGTTTTGTCGATAAGAGACAAAAGTTGAGGTAGATAAGAGATAAAACCTAAGTCCCACTGGTGAGTAGGACAAATTATTAATGATACTCTTCAAGCCCCATTCGTCGAGGTGGGTAAGAGATGTTACATATACAAGATTGAACTGATCCCATATTTCATATATGCACAAGCTAGCTCGAACCTGGTGAGTTCTATGTAGTTAGTGATACAATGCTAGCGTATAGTGTAAACTACTGCATATAATAATGTTCATTAAACAAGATTAACATATAAACATTCATATTTTATTTCAGATCCCTTGGGTAAAAAATCCCGACATCTTCTATAAGTTGATCTTCTTTGTGCCAAAAGTCATCTTCCAAATATATACAGTTTCCTCTAAATATAGGGAACTCATTAGCCGAATTACAGAAAATGGATAACACCCCACAAAGAACACTCTATCCTCCAACTCCAATCCATCATCCACCGAAACCCAGTAATGTGTCCCTTCATTAAGCTTTAAAAGCGGTGGATAAGAGACAAAATTCAAGTCTCACCAGGTGAGATGAGTAGGACAATTCATAATGATACTCTTCAACCCCATTTAGCGAGGTGGGTAGGGGATGTAAGATTAAAAACAAAAACACCGTACAGTCACCATACAGTTTGATAACTGATAAAGAGTGATTGGATCCAAAAATCTAGTAGCAAATTTCACAAGATTAAGGGAAGTAACTAAACCCAAAAACTAAACTTGTTGGAATTTCTGGGTAGTTAACGTTGCTTTGCTAAAGTTAAGAGTGTTTATGAATTGAATGTAGACAATAGGCAAAGCTAATATAATGTGAAGCAAATGGATTGAAGCTGAAAAATTGTTCTTATTTCCTTAATCCACATCAAGCTATTTATACATGTTTGAGAGAACAAATTAGCCCAAGCTAGATGCAAAGATCAAGGGCTGTTACAGCTGAAAAATCAAGCAAAATCATATCCTGTAGATTGATGACTAAGTCTGCTGCCATCTGCAGTTATTCCAACTGATTTTGACCTGGTCTTTTGGCACCTGATATGCCAACATTTCAACAAAACTTTGCAGCAAGATCACAAACTCTATCTCCCATAATCTAAAGAAGATTGAACTCATCCTCCATAGTTCATATATTAGGAAGCTAGCTCAAATCAGGCTATGTGGTTAGTGACACAATGCTGCCATATAGTGTAAACTTCTGCATATACAGTAGGAGATGAATTTGTCTTGTATTTTTGACAGTGTATTATCAAATCATCTTGAAGATCTTAAAGCTCAGAAATTTCGAAACATATGCTAGTAAATGTATCATTTGCAACCATGAATTTTTTTTGTTTTTAATTTTTTAATTTTTTTTATAAAATACAGTTTCGTGTTATTTTGTGATTCTGAATAATGTTTTGTAATGAAAACATTTTGTCACCAGATCCATCCTCTTAATTAAAATCCCCCCGAAACTCTTTGTAAGCCCATTAAAATGTTTTTATCTTCACAACCTTGTAAAGAATTTCTGATTCTAGTATAGTTATCTTCAGTCAATGTCAATAGTGCATTACCCATAAAAACATCCAATGTATCTAGTATCCATAAGCCACATCTATAAGTGCATATGCATAAAAGAGCAAGAAAATGCTAATAATTAAGATACATTTTCCAATCTAAATTGAAACAACTAGAACAAAGAGACTCTTACATTGATTCATTTGGCAGGTCATTTGAACAGGTATATTATATCACTGCTTCAACCAAGATGGTGAAGGCCAAAAAAGATTATAATAGGCTGGCAAAATCCCCGAGTTTCCCAGTCTTACGATCTTCCAAATTAATTAAAAATCCAAGCATTTTCTCTAGGGTAAATGGTTTTATCATTGAAGTTATGTTCTATAAAATAAATACAATTCCCTTTACATCTGAAGAACTCTTTAGCCGAAACATAATATGAACTAGCTTGAACTTCATAAACAACCACTTCAACAATATACACATATAGCTACAAAAAAACAAAAAAAAAAAAAAATTTGTAGCAAATATATATTTACAGTTATAAAAGTCAACATTTATAGCTAATTGAAATAATTTTAGTGATAAGAATTTCTTCCTCGAAGCTAATATTCATCTATTGCTTTAACTTATTAAAATTATAGCAATAACTATTCATTTAGCTACAATGTATTAGCTATGATAAAACATTGTAGCTAATTAATGTATTTAGCTATAAATGTTTCATTTACATGGCATATAGTATCAATTTTTGCTATGAGTTTTAACTATATAGCTATTATTTATGCATAAACTATAAAATATTGAGATTTGTAGCTAATTAATGTATTTAGCTATAAACATTTTATGTACATGACATATAGTATCATTATTAGCTACGAGTTTAACTATATAACTATTATTTGTACATTAGCTATAAAATATTAAAATTTGTAGCTAATTAAGGTATCTAGCTATACAAATTTTATTTTCATGGTAGTGACAACATTTTAGTATCATTATTAGCTACTAGTTTCAATAGATAGCTAATATGTGTGTATTAGCTATAAATTATTTGAATTTGTAGGAAATAAAGAATGTGAAAATTAATTTACTACAATCCTTATAATATGCAGCTATAGATATTCTAATTTATCCCGTGAGTAATTATATTTTTATTACTTATGAATTAAATAGTTATAGTCAAATATAGTGTTAATCACACCATTAAGGTCAATAATAAATGGAACCTTAAACCAATAGCTAACTTAAAAGAACTCTTCAGCGAGCTAAGAGTGTGGGCTTTTGTAAAATAAAAATTGTATTTTAAAGGATCTCTAAGAGTTTTGTTTTTTCTATGATGATTTAAAATTAACACTTTATAAAATATAAGTGAATTTTAGGTGTAGGGATATAAGATATTATAAAAATTGGTAATGTTACATATTTTTTTATATGGACTTGTATGTATGTTTTAGATGATGATGATGACAGGGTTAATAAAACTATTTAAATGATTTATACGTTTGATAAAAAGAATATTTGGTTATATTGAAGATCAGTTTTATATAAAACTTGGTGCATATATCAAAATAACCAAAACCACCATTAATATATTTATCAAAACATGTCTCACTTCACAAAGTATTAATATGCAGAGCAAATTAATTGAATTGTATAACCATAAAACTTTATAAAATTAAAAGCATAATTTGTAAAATAAAGGGATTGAACTCAAGTTATAAAATCATTTAAAAAATAAAAACTGTATCAAAAATCTCGAAGCTTTAAAACAAATATAATATGAAAGATTAAAAAAATGTAACAAACAATCTAATAATCTATATGAGCAAATCTTCATCATCAATGTCTTCAACATCTCTCTCTTCATCAACACTATGACCATCATCAACAATCGCACTATTAGAAGCAGATATCTCATGTCTCTTCCAATTGAGTAAGTCACCATCATCTTCAAACATATTTGTAATTTGAGGATCTATTTCAGAGCTATCTTGTTGGAAAACTTCTTCATCAATAGATGATTTTTCACCACATGGTAGGTCATAAAAGCTACCCGAATGACCTTTTAAAACAACAAGCCAATTAGGATTGGAGCCATCATTAACATAGAATATTTGTTGTGCTTGAGATGCAAGCACAAATGATTCATCTGTATTTAATTTTCGAGCTGTATTAACACTAACAAAACCATACTTATTGTTCTTCAAACCTCTTCCAATCACATGAACATCCCACCAATCACATTTAAATAACACAATCCGTTTTTCATTCAAATATTGAAGTTCAATTATTTCATTAAGAACTCGATAATAATCTATATTTTTATCCTCCACCATGCCTTTTACCAAAACACCACTATTTTGCTTTACCCTTTTTCCTTCAAGTTGCTTAGTGTGAAACCTAAAACCATTTATGATAGAGCCTGAAAACCTTTGTATACCATAAAAAGGACCACGAGACAAAGATAATAGATCTTCATTTACACATGTACTCTCTTCTTTATACAATTGTACAACCTATTAAAAAGAAGACAAGAAGAAATAGTAAGAATTAAATGTCAAAATGCGCAAAAATAAAATTTCACAAAAGGAAACCTTACTCAATGATGAAACCATTCATGAAAATCCTCCTGATACATGCCTTGCTCATGTTTACTGCAAACAATTTGAAAAAATAAAGTAAGAACCAACAATGAAAGAACAGTACATTAAAAAAAAGAAAAAAAAAAACTAAGCACCAATTAAAAAAATGAACAAGGAAACTATCATACCGTAAAAAAGGTTGCACTTCTTCACAAATTTTCAACACATAAAGATGGGCTTGTTTCTATTCATTATTTTCAATCAACCTACACTTATCCCTTATTAAAGGATATCCATAGTGATGAAATATAGATAACCCTTTGCCTGAATCAACATTACTACCTTTAAAATTTCTTCCCAACTTATCAAGCTTAGTTTCAATACAATTTAAATATCTTGAGCAAAATATTAGACTTTCTTCCACAATGTACCCTTCTGCAATAAAACCTTCTGGTAGACTTTTATTACGAACATAACGTTTCAATTTTCCTAAGAACTTATACAAATGTTTCTTCAGCTAATTAATAACTTATTATAACCACACACTATAAACATAAAAATAGATATATGAAATAATGAAAAGAAAATATTACCTCTCAATAGGATACATCCATCGATATTGTACAGGTCCTACAATTTTTGCTTCAGTTGCAAGGTGAATAGTTAAGTGCACCATAACATCAAAAAATGCTGGTGGAAAGATTCTTTCTAATTTGCACGAGGTTATTACAATTTGAGATTCAAGGCGCTCCAATGCTTCTTTTTTCAACACTTTTGAGCATAACTCTCTAAAAAAAAGCTCAATTCACTTATAGCATCATACACATTATTAGGTGCAATTCCACGCATTGCCATAAGAAGAAGTTGTTCTAAAAGATTATGAGAATCATGGCTCTTGAGACCATTTATCTTGCACTCCTTAACACTTACACATCGTGAGATGTTAGATGAATCCATCAGGAACCTTTACACTTTTTAAAAAACTTTTATATTTTAGTCTTTTCCTCTGAAGATAAAGTGTAACATGCTGCTGAATAAAACCACTTCTCATCCTTTTGAGTTGGATGCAAATCCTTCCTTATACCCATTTCCTTCAAATCACGATGAGCATTCAAGTTGTCTTTGGTTTTCCCCTCAATATCTAACAATGTACCTATGATATTGTCACATATATTTTTTTCAATGTGCATGACATCCAAATTGTGACATAATAAGTTCTTTTTCCAATATGGCAATTTCAAAAAAATGCTTTTCTTCCTCCAATTTAGCCTGTTTTGATTTTTATCATTTATCTGCTTCTTTTTAGCCTTACCAAATATAACAGGTTGAAGCATTTGCAATTGGTTCAACACATCAGCTCCCGACATCTTCTTGGGAGCAGACCTTTTCTCCAATTTTCCATTAAAAGAAGACTTGTTCTCTCACCATTTATGATTCATAAGTAAAAATCAACGAGCCCCCATTTAAGAAAACTTACCACCATATTTAAGTCGAGTAGATGGGGTCTCCTCATTGCATGAAGGACAAGCCATTGCTCCTTTAGTACTCCACCCTGACAAATTAGTATACGCAGGAAAATCATTAATTGTCCATAAAAGTGCAGCACGCATGCAAAAATTTTCCTTTTTTGAAGCATCAAAAGTGTCAACTCCACAATGCCATAATTCCTGTATTAAAGGTTGCAAGTACACATCAATGTCATTCCCAGGAGCTTTAGGCTCGGGTATTAACAATGATAGCAAACAATAGGGTTGTTTCATACACATCCAAGGAGGTAAATTATATACATTAACAATTATTGGCCAAGTGCTGTACGAAACACTCATATTACCAAAAAGGTTGATTCCATTAGATGCTAGCCCATGTCTAACATTACGAGGCTCTCTAGAAAATCTTGGATGTAAAATATCAAAAGATTTCCATGCATCAGAGTCATCTGGATGTCTTAGAATGCCATCTTAGGGACACTTCTCATGATACCATCTCATATCTAAAGCTGTTTTTGATGACATAAATAGTCTTTGCAATCTTTGTTTCAGTGGAAAATAGTGTAAGACTTTCCTAGGAATCTTTTTGCTATTCTTTTTAGGATTAACCGCATTCTTCTCAACCGATTTCCATCTAGATTCACCACAAATCAAACAATTTTCATCATTTGCATTGTCTTTCCAGAGAAGAACACAATCATTCTCGCAAGCATCTATTTTTTCATAGTGAAGACCCAGATCTCTTATAAGCTTTCTTGCGTCACAAAAGGATTTTCGTAAATTTTCCCCATGAGGAAGTGCCTTTTTAAGCAATTGCATTATGCAGTCAACTGCTTTATCACTTATGCCATAAAGACATTTAATCTGAAATAATTCCATAATGAATGACAACTTTGAGAACTCATCATAACCAGGATAAAGTTGTTGTTGGGCATCTTCTAATAGCTTAAGAAATTTAATGGCTTTTTTATTTGGAACCAATGGTGAAGCATCAGGTTCAACATTATTAGGATTGTTAGGCTTGATAGTGTCTTGCACACAAACATCTTGCATTATAGCATCCATTAGGTTAGGTCCAGCTGCATCATGAATCATCCCAATTATATCATCTTTTTCATTTGTTTTTAAGTCATTAGGGACATGTTTCTTTTTAGTGATGAATTCACCATGATATAACCAACGAGTATATCCTTTGATGATTCCATGCATTAACAAGTGACCATGTACTTCATCTTTTGTTTTGTGCAAAACATTGTTACACTTCATATATACAAGGGCATGGGATCACACCACCTAAGTTTGTGTGACTAAAAGCAAAGTTAAGAAAATTCTGAACTCCTATCCTATACTCATTACACAATCTGCCTGTACATTGCATCCATTGTTTGTCAATTGCAATCCTGTTTAAGTATTAATATATAATAATTAAAAAATGAAATAACTACTTGATCCAAATAAACTAAATGAAAAATAACTAAGGTGAAACACAGACATTAATTTAGAGGTCATCCACTCAAATCTACGTTCCACAAAGAAGATTATCAACATATATAGTATATATTGTTTTGTTTATAGATGGATGCTAGTATGTCCATATATAAC
This sequence comes from Pistacia integerrima, assembly GCA_026225825.1. Lineage (NCBI taxonomy): Eukaryota > Viridiplantae > Streptophyta > Magnoliopsida > Sapindales > Anacardiaceae > Pistacia > Pistacia integerrima. The sequence goes on from CM047747.1 coordinate 39,032,400, forward strand.
TAAATGTTTGATTGATAGAAAGGCAAACATGTACCTGAATAAGAAGAGACTTCTGTTTTGCTAATTATTATCCATTCCAAAATCAAGAGAAAATTTCAAGTAACAATGTATCATATTATTGATATCTTATTAAAATATTGCAAGACGCAAGAGATGGACTTCACCCTACCAATCATTTGGTCTATCATCTCAGGTCAGTTTTCAATAGAATTTGGGGGAGGAGACAAGAAAAGGCAGACCATCAAGTATTGATCACATATTCTAAATCTTCAATTATCCCAAAATTACCAAATGATCCACAACCGTGAAACAGTGAATAAATAAGGTGTTAGAATCAAGCTCCTACATATTCTAAAATCAAAATACAAGTTAACTAACTTCTCTGTTTTTATTTTGTATTTTAATACAATTATCTTATAAAAGAAACAAAGTTAATTTTCTCCTATCTTTGATAATGTTAGTTTCTTCCTTCTTATAAAAAAAAGAAAACAAACAAACAAACTTCGTATCCCGTAAGAGATAAGTAATTACAATAAAAGCAAATAGCAAAAAGAAAAAAGATAACAAAAGTAACAAATTTCTACAACTGAAATTACCTCCGGAAGCTTTTTACGGAATACAACATCCAATTGTGCATCAAGTGTATTCTCAAAGACCATCTTCCCATCTCGAGAAGCAAGCACTACACCTCCCGAGCTGTTCAATGAGACCAACATTACTATCAACAACCTTTTCCATCACCATTCTCTTAATAAAAGAGAAGACTATTTAAGAAGATAAAATTAGAGAGGCTAGCTTCGGTAATTAGGATAATAATAGTTCCATAAACTGGCCAGCCATGAGTTATTAACAAAAACAGCAAAGGCTGCTTTATAATATACCAATAGTCCCCATATATAAATAAATAAAATAATAATAATAATAATAAACCTTCTACTAATGCATGAAAAGTGCTAGTTTTTATGAAATTCATAAATGCTGCAAAACATATTCTACTTATGCTATACAGGTTAGCTCAGTCAGACCAATGTTTTATTATCCAAAAACTAGAGAGTCAATCAACATATAAGTAACACTCATGTCTATCTTTCACCTGCCCCTAGCCATTATAATGCCCGTGGTCCACACTGGTAAATTTTTCTCGGTTGAAATTTGAAGAAATAGCTAGACTTCCTTATTGCATATCGTTTTATTTTTGTTTCATGTTTGTAGGCTGGGCAAACCATCAAAACATTAAGCTCCTTTGTATGAATTTGTTCTAAAAATTTGCAAATAGACAAAAAGATTATAAATGTGAATTAATTCAATTAGAATAATGAATAATGTGATAATAAATAAATAATCATTGAATTTGTTCTAAAGTCATCAGACTCTGCTAATTTTTATATATTTTTCTGGACACTTTCTATCTTATATTATTTAATTAGTATATTGCAAACAAGAAACCAATTATCTTTTAAGGTAGATTCCCGAGGCATCAAACCCTTACATAAATTCATTCACAACATATTCTTTTCATGACCACTTGCTTTTTGTGCACGACTGTCTTTATTCATAACTTAAGTTTTTAGGTAGATTCCCGAGGCATCAAACCATTACATAAATTTATTCACAACATATTCTTTTCATGACCACTTACTTTTTGTGCACGGCTGTCTTCATTCACAACTTAAGTTTTTGAAAAATAGATGAAGTTAAAACATCAGCTACGGTAATGCAAAAATAAAAAATAAAAAATCAATTTACAGGGATTGAATTGATCTTTTTCATTCTTTTATCAAAGATAGATACACATAAAATTTCATTAAAGATATTTCACAAACAGATGATGAGCTTTCTGAAAAAAGAAAAAAAACACAAGATGTTAATATACTTTTATTTTGTCTAATCTAATCAATTTCTTTTTGTCTAAACACATGATGGTTTAGAAGTCACGAAATATTTTCCCCGAGAAACAAACAAACCTTATTGAATACAAACACACAAATCATATCTTCACACAAACAAACTAATAATCATTGAATAAATAATGCCGTTTTCCTACAAGCCAAACATTGATAAAAAACTAACAAACATCAGATATTGACCAAAATCAATGCAATTTCAACACACACAAAGAGCCTAGAATCATAAAAGCAAAATTCAGAAATCAGAAAACGAAACAAAATACACTGATATAAAGATAATGCAAAAAGATGCAGAGATTGTTATTAACTAACCTTTTTTCTTGAAATCAACCATTCATATAAGTGAAACGTCCACCCAATTCAATTCAATTTGGCTAATTGAGGACTCAACAAACGAATTCAAACCCAATCTGATAGTGGCGAGAACCTAATTTGATAGTGGCAAGTGTGAGTGAAAACCGAGGCCTTTGGGGAATTAAAAAAGAGAAAATAGAAAAGAAATAGATGTTAATAAACATGAGATGGTGGAGATCCTAATCCTAATCTTTGATATTGATCTTGAGCTGCCAAATCAATTTCGTTTTGTCTAATCTAATGGTACAGCTCTCACCTATCCACCATCAAATATCTCACATTTATGTTATATTTTATTTTAAACTATTAAATTAATAATATTTTATTGGGTCTAGACGTCTAGTGGAATAGGGTGAAAGTTTTGTCTAATTTCACCTGGCAACCTCCTGCTGCCAATCTCACATTTATGCTATATTTTATTTCAAATTATTAAATTAATAATATTTTATTTAATAATAATACTTTATTGGGTCTAGATGGCTAGTGGAATTGGGATGAAATATTTATATATAAAATACATATATATATATAAACTATAGTAATTATCATTTTGGCCTTTGGGCATAACTAAATCAAATATTTAGACCATTTTAATTAATAATAATTGCTTTTAAGTATTTATATAATATTTAGTATTTATATAATATTTTATTTAATAATAATACTTTATGGGATCTAGACGTCTAGTGGAATTGGGATGAAATATATATTAATTATAAACAATAGTAATTATCACTTTGGGCATAACTAAATCAAATATTTAGACCACTTTAATTAATAATAATTGCTTTTAAGTATATATATAATAGAAAATCCTATTTATTTGGGTTAACCTGAATCTAACCCAACCCAAGCTCAAATATTAGTAATCTAATAACAAGTCCAATTACTAATTGAACTTACCGTGAAGGGCACGTTGCTCCCTCATCCCCGCCCTCTCACCAACGAGCGGGATCGTTGCCTACTCACTAGGGAATGGGACCCTCGAATACGTCATTAATCAATAAGTTGGAGATCAATTTGCACGTTCATTCTATGAACAAGAAATAAATAATTCATTACGAAGCTTAGCAATGGTAGGATTTAAGTTGGTTTCATCTTCTTGTGATTTAATAAATTGTTCTCAAGGTGTCAATTGCAATTAATTCAAACCACTTGTGATTTAATTCACAATCTTTTCGTATTGTTTATAACAAGAATATAAGTTTACTTATAAAAATTGAACTTAGTGAATTACATGAGACTATGGTTAGCTTATGTGACAACTCCACTATGTAAAGATTATTTATCTTATTCATCATTTATAATTCAAATTATTTATCTTAAATATGTAGAATTTAATTTTCTTCATCATAATTTATGTAATTTATCTTTTAAATGTGAAAAATTAAATAAATTATTCATATATATTAATAATTATAAGATTGATTAATAAAATAATTTGTTTAATTTTAGTTATGATACATATTAGGGTAAGTAATCAAACATCTAATCCTCATAAACCCAACTTATTATATACATTTAATTTTGATGCATATTCTACTTAAACAAAACTCTATCAAATGCCAATTCACAAGTACAATAATTTGTTTTCCTTGCATATAGTGAAACAACCTAGGCAATAAATATAAATAGCACAAAAGAAGGGGTATTCTCAAGGAAGTTAAATGTCCACAAGTATAATGAAAATGAAATAAGAACAAATTCCCATTTAGAAAGTCCACCCCTCAAAACTTTACAACAAATATTAATCACTAAAGGAAAAATGCCTAACCACTTGGACAAATTTAAGACCATAGATTAATGATCTTCTTCCCAAAAATATCATGCAATTTAAAAAATCACAAGTATTTTAATTAACAACCATGCACTATCAAATTAATGCTAATAATCAAACCATATTATATATATTTGACAAGCATATGAATCTTCATCATCATTTATCTTTTTTTATTAAATTATGTGTAAGTTGGAAGCAAAAACTGGCACAGACTCCCTTGTGTAATGCTCAACTTTTATGATTTAATAAAGATTATAGCCAGTGTAAAGCCAGCTGTATAAGAATTTAATTAAATAAATACAAAGTTTTTATTATTTTTTATTTGACAGGAGATGCATGCAAAAACACAATTATATAAAATTATTAAAATAAATAAAATATATTTACAATTAAATAGGATAAAGAGTAAAAGTTTTCCCAAATTATAAAAGTAAAAGTGGCGGTACTTTTTATCCCTCCATATTTTTTCAATTGCGCTTTTTTTTAGGTTTTTTTTATGTTTTTATTTTATCATAAACATGGGGGAATCAAGAACAAGGCGTGGCAAACGATTACAACCATCGGAAGAATTCCCATACAATATTCAGGCTTCAAAGTTTAGTTTTCTTTTTGGAACCAATACAACATTAGTGAGGTTTTTATTTTCTAGTGTTCTGTTTACTTTTTTTCTTTTGCAAATTGTTTTACTTGTAGTTTTCTTTCAAGAATTAGTTTTCTTTCAAAGGTAAGTTTTCTTCTGCAACTTGCTTTGTTTTCTTCCGTGCATTATGTGTTTATATAGAGGACGAAATCTCACAACTTTCTAGGGTTTTCAGAAAATACACTCAATTGATATTTATTAAATGTTTTTTTAATGACACAATCATCGATAAAAACACATAATCAAACACACATCAAGCACATAATGTCAACTTTTGAGAAAAAAAATTAATATTATACTATAATATTAAACTTGGCCATGCGTCACACATCAACCACATAATACCAAATTTTGAGAAAATTTTTATTTATACTATAATATTAAACTTGGCCATGCATCAAACCAATAGGTGGATATAAAAGAAGGATAAAAAAAACTCATGACAATAATTACCTTTGATTACATGTTTAATATCCTCCACAGTGCCTCTGCTTTTTATTAACTCAGCTTGTTACTTTAGCTTTTGAGACTTTCCATACCTAATATCTTATATGCTTTTCAGGAGAAGTTTATATTTGAAGAAGTACAAGGAAGGAAAGAAGCCATTTTTGGTCACATGAATGCCTTATATAGGGATTACAGATACAAAATGAAAAAAAGATATTTTGATTCGAAACCAACTTTCCAAGGTTGTCTGAAAAACAAGCCTAAACTTGTTCGTATGGACGATTGGTTGTATTTGGTTAATTATTGGAGTGAGGCAACCTTTCAAGTAAGCATAGCTATTTAAGTTACATTTTAGCATAATTACTATGTAATTATAAGATATAAATATTATTGCTTATTTTATCATTACACAGAAATGAGTAACAAGAATAAGACAAATAGATCAAAGCGGCCTATGCCTACTTACACAGGAACTAAAAGTTATGCTCGACTCAGACATCAAATGGTATGAATTTGCTTTCAAATATGAGATTAAGTTTAATAATTCACATTCATTATTTTTTAATCAATATGTTCATAACTTTTATTATGACAGCAAAAGAAAAATGATATACTCCTTCTCGTGTTGAAGTTTGGATAGAATCTCGCAAAAGAAAGAAAGATAAGCAAGTTGAATCCAGTATAGAAGACATTATTGTAATAGCTTTGTATTCTCTTTAACTACTTCTTAATTTTTTATTATGCACACACATCCAAGCTAATACCATAAATTTGTTTTGCAATCACAATTTGATCGATTAAAAAAACAAGTAGAAGGACAAATCTTATTGAATGATGATGAAATATTTGAAGAGGTCCTTGGTCCAGAGAAGAATGGCTATTTGCGTGCTTATGGTCCATGAAAAAGTATTACTGAATGTTTTGGAAGTAGACCTACTAAAGCACAACTTATGAAACAAGTGCAAACAACTAGGAAGGAAGCAAATGAAAGGGTGGAGGAGGCAAAGAGGGAAGCAAATGAGAAATTAGAAGAAGTGAAAAAGCAAATGGAGGAGATGAATAGATGATGGGAAGAGAAGTTCATGATGATGCTTACAACTCAAGGTCAACAATCTTCAATAAATAACCAAATCCCTTTGGATGAAATTGTAAGTTATTTTGAAAATTGCATATATACTATGAAAACCATTTTTCTTTTACATTAATCATAAAGTGATATGCAATGATTACATTAGTCTATATGATTAATCTAATTTTTTTTTAAAAAAATTTGATATTGCAGGTTGGTGGAAATTCTTAAATGGTCAGGAAATATTGCTATGACATTGAAGATTCATATTTTGTAAAAAAAAATTAGTTGATAACATTTTAAATTACTAGGATGAAGGATTTTATGAGTAGACAATTATTTGGTTGGAAATGACTTTGTTAATGTATAACTTTTTATGTTAGAAATTTTCATATGACGTCATATTATCTATTTAATATTAAAGAATTGCTATAAATTTGTAATTATTATTAAATTTGTTAATTGTAGCAATATTTGTACAATTAATTTTCATTGAATCAATAAATTATAAATTTTTTATATAAATTATTTGTTCCATGGCAAATAATTATAATATTTAGCTACAAATTAAAAGCATTTATAGCAAGTTATTTCAATATTTAGCTATTAACAAACTATGTCCATAGCAACTGAATTTCACATATAGATATGACTTCAATATGTCCATAGCAAATAATTATAATATTTAGCTACAAATCAAAAGTATTCATAGCAAGTAATTTCAATATTTAGCTATTAACACACTATGTCCATAGTAATATCTTTTCATATATAGATATGACTTTCATATGTCTGTAGCAAAAAAAATTAATATTTAGCTATGAATTCACTATATATATGGCAAATGATATTTTTATTTAGTTACGATTTTAGTTGTCACGTAACAAAAAGGTTAGTATATTTGCTATGAATATTATTTTTTAGCAGAAATTTTCAAGATTTAGTTATGAATTTATTATTTTTGTAGTAGAAATTTTCAAGATTTAGTTATAAATTTATATTTTTGTAGTTGAAATGCAAATATAGCTATATAGACTATTCTCCATGGCTATAAAGGCAAAGTTTTTGCTACAAGTTTATATTGTTATGGCAAAAACATTTAAGTTTTTAGTTATATATTAATCTCATCTATAGCAAAAAATATAAACTTTTAGCTACGTAAGCAAAAAGTTATATGGCTAAATTTTGGTTACGCTACTTCTAGCTAAGATAAGTTACAAAACATTGCATTTATAGCTAAACCATTTAGCTACGTAAATTTATACTTTTAGCTGCAATGAATGTCATGGCTAGAAATGCATAATGTTTTCACCAATCCATCCACAATTGGAGCCACTCAATATTCTCTTCATCGAGCTGAAAAATCCTGAAAAAGCATTTATAATTATCTTTGAGCTCCCTGTACTTGGCGATCAGAAGCAAATCTTGACAGGACTCTGCCAAGTAGAGAAACAATACATTCTAATCATCACGTTTTGGCCACCTGGCTGCAACATAATTTACAGTCAAAGATTGGAATCCACGGTCAAAAGAAGACCCATGCAGGCTACAACATAGAACTTGTGATTGTGATAAATAATATCTTAAATATACTTAATATACTTGATTCCCCCTTCTATATTATGCCATTTCTTATCAAGGTTTCTCCACAAACTTAGCTTTGTTCCCCCGAATTTCGCCATCAGAGCAAACCCTTCATCGGTTTCATCGAGACCTGCAGGAAAAATCACTTTTGAAGAACAAGAAGGGAGCTTTATGTGCACCCCATAAGGTAATTTCTCTTTACCTTTGTGAGAACTAGCTGATTCAAATGCTTATTGTTGATGCGTGATTTTTGACACCAACTAATTGACACGTGCGTAACTTAATTGGTCAAGAGACACACGTGATTATGAATAAAACGTAAAGTAAATGCAATGAAAGCCTTTTAAAGTGGTTCGGATGCTAAGGTAGCAAGTCCTATCTCCACTGATTTGTATTAATATAGTGGGTCAGGTCGCAATAGCGGACTGACTTACAAATGATTGGCCAAGAAAAGTAAATACAAAGTATTGAGAGAGAGAGAGAGAGCTAATTTTCAGTGTAAAAATAGCTGAATCCCCTTAATGAAGGGGTTTTCCTCTTTTTATAGTGAGGTGAGTGCAAGTAATTATCAGTAAATCTATGGGTTGGTGTGAATGTCAGGAGTAAATCAGGCTTTATGTCACATTTCCCACCTTCCAAACTGATTTTACGCGATTTAGAGCAGGGAAAGGAACACGTGGGAGCTCCATAGCTATTGGCAGGCCTGACATGTGTTTACCGCTCGACAGAGCAGTCACCTCCCCATCACGTGATTTCC